>JAKSZU010000006.1:9115570-9368070 GCA_026018925.1 Tupaia tana
GGAAATATTTATGGGTAAGACTGGTGATTTTACTAAAACAAAAGATAAGAACACTAAGAAAAAGTACTGCATGTTAATTCATTCATTTATTTGTTCACTTGCTGTGGATCAAATGGTCAGTGAGTGCTGGCCACAGCTTTGGCATGGATTGCTAGTCTCTGTCCTGGGAAATTACTTATGGACAACTGGCAGAAACACAGAAGGGACAGACACGCACTTCGAAAAGGTTGAGAAGGCACAGCCGAGTCTTACTGTGGGTAAGGAGAAGGCAGCAACCTGAAGGCTATACATTTGCTTCAGAATCAAAGGTTCAATGGAATCTGGGGTACTAAACTGATATGGCTCAGCAGAGTGACCTTGGACTCTCGGCTAGATGAGAAAGGCTTAGAGGCTGACGACTGGGAGAAAATGAAAGGAGAGAAACAATCACTTCTGTGTTGACAGAGCACCAGGTGCAAACGTACCGCCTATGAGGAGAGTCTTCAGAAATTTCCAAAGGGAGCTGGCAGGTGGCATGGTGGTTAAGGGTGCTGGACTCCCACATGGCTGACCACGGTTTGAGTTCTGGACCTGGTGGCTTGTTTTCTCATTTTCTCTTTCTCTCTCTCTGGTAAAATTAAAATAATAATAATAACAATAAATAAATAAAATAAAAATTCACCGAAAAACATGTATTATGAAAAACTATCAGTGATTTTAAAAAATATGTTGCCCTAAGATAATACTTTAATTCAATTTTCCTATAAATTTTCTAAAGTTCCCTCAAATTACTGGAGGAGAAAGAGGATATTCTTCCTAATTAATAGGAAAAAAGAAAAACTATAATAGAAAATCCTGAAGGAATAATCTCAGCATTGAAAGGGTAGGAAGTTGGGGGCAAAAAGAGAGAATGCGAATGATGGTAATAGAGAAGTTGAGAACAGCAGTTCATGAAAGCACTCAAGAGAATTGAGAACATTTGTAAGGAAGGTTTCTGTTCTAGAATTTAGGTCAGAAGGAAACAAAGATGGAAAACTTTTTTAAAAAATTAGTGGGACCAGCAGATAGTGTAATGGTTACGTTGCTGAACTCCCATGTAGTTGACCATAGTTCGAGTCCCTGACACAGCGGCTTAAAACTCACGCCAGGTGTATATGTGTATGCGTGCCCAAAATCCTGAGAGGAGAATGGAGGAGAAGGGATTGCAGTGTAGCCATCCCCATCTGGGGGGGGGGGGGGGTGATTTCTTACTTTTCATTTTTCTGTCTCTCCAGTGAGCACACATGCCCTATTGTAAAAATCTCCCTTAAAAAAAAGTTTGGCAATGCAGGAAAAAACTCCAAAACACATCTATAGTCTCTCTCTTTTTTCTTTTTCTCCCATTCTTATAATTAAGCAGACATTCTAGAAGTCTTTAGAAATACCTACTACAATAAATACCAATTCAGTAAACTAAGTGACTTGTTTAAATAAATTCATGCTATTTTGTTGGAGGAGTAATAATTTAGCCCCATTTCCTAACATGGGATCGAATAGCTATTCTCCTTCTAATTTAAGAATAAAAACCACATTTGATAAAAAATAAAATTCTAAGAATAACAACAAAATACAAAAGCTATCTAACGTCTTCCTCCAAGCTGGCAAACATGTATTACTGTGGTATGGATCTAATATCCTACAAATGATTTTCCCTTTAACTAGATGCCTATGTATGGCAATGTATGTATCCCCATAATTAAAAAAAAAATCATTAAAAATTAAAAATCAGTTATTTCATTATTAATATGTCTAGCTTCCAAAATTAGATATGTTGGCAAATGCCCTTTTCTTCCAGTCACTCTGGCACAGCAATAACACAGTGCCTAGAAGCCATACGGCCAACCTTGGGCTTGAATTCCTCAGAGGGCCTGAAAACACGCTGGGCATGCACGTGGGCATCCCGAAACCTGAGGAGCTGGAGGGCCGGAGAAAGGGGATCCCAGGGTGAGGAGACTCTTTCAGGGGTTCTCCTCTCTCTCTCATGTGTGCCCATGCATGTACTTGCTATCATTAAAAAAGAGAAAAGAATAAATATAGCTATTTGATTAAGTACATTCAGCAATAAAATGGAAATGTACTTATTTTGTACAACAATTATTTCACATGTGCTTCATTGCCATAAGAAAACTAGTGACTATGACCAGCAGATGGCACAATCGTTACATCACTGGATTCCCACAGTCGAATGCGGTTCAAGTCCTAGACCCGGTAGCTTAAAACTCACACTGGACGTGTGTGTGTGTGTGTGTGTGTGTGTGCGCATGCCCAAAATCCTGAGAGGAGAATGTAGGAGAAGGGATTGCAGTGTAGCCATCCCTCCGGGGAATGATTTCTCACTTTCTGTCTCAGTCTCTCCAGCAAGCATATGTGCCCTACAGCAAAAATCTCTCTTAAAAACAAACAAATGAACAAACCAAAAACTAGTCATCATGCTTTTAAATGAGTAACTTTTATTCTGGTAAAAACTATGCAACTACTTGACTTATCGTTAGATATTACTAATAAATTTAACCAGAAATCAGGATTTTATCTGAAATAAGCCTGACTTTTTATGGATGTAGTAAAGATTTTTAGATTCTATTTATAGGATTGTTGGCATTTCAGCTCACAAAAAGTAGTTATTAAAGAGAATGACCTTTGATAACATTTATAACATTTATTCCTTTGCACCTCACTCTCCAAAATATGCAAGACTCCCACAGAAACTTCCTTTTGCAAGAAACTCAATAGGGTATCTGTGGAAAAGAAAGAGCATCCCTTCATGCGGAACAAGCAATTTTTAAAATTTATTACATTTTGTCTTTTCAAATATATATAACTCCAATCAGAGCCTTGGGTATCTATATTATACAAATGGTGAAGATAAAGATGATTGATTGTTTAGCTGTACTTATTCTAGAGTAAACCATCATTCTGCCACATACCTAAGTGTTTCCATATCTTAGAATCAAAGCAACAGATTAATTTATGAGTTTGAATGTATGCATATATCCATGAAAAATAAAATACGCTTTACATATTAAGTTTCTGAACAGAATACATGTCATCAGAGAATAAAATTTATTTTATATCAAAAACTTTCATAGCTCAACTTGTTATATATATCTCTAACATGACCAGCTGAAAAGCATTGTATTATGTTAATATTACTGTGTAAACAATTATCACAAACTAAGTGGATTGAAACAACACCCATTGGGACCAGCAGTTAGCTTAATGGCTATGGTGCTGAACTCCCACGTAGTCAACCGCTGTTCGAGTCCAGGACCTAGTAGCTTAAACTCACGCCGGTCACGTGTGCGTGTGTGCGTGCCCAAGATCCCAAGAGGAGAATGGAGAAGAGATTGTGGTGTGGCCATCCCCCCTGGGGGGTGATTTCTCGCTTTCTATCTCTCTGTCTCTTTCAGGCAAGCACATGCACCCTATAGCAAAAGCCTCGAAAACAAAAACAAAAACAAAAGCAAAAAAACACCCATTGATTCAACCAAGAGTTTTTAAGTTGTAAATTCTTTAACAGTCAGGTCTAATGGGTTTTACCAGGCTGTCATCAAAATTCCTAGTTTCTTTTCTGAAGGTCCTAGGGAATAATCTCCATCTAAATTCTTCTGGATTGCTGGCCGAATTCAACTCCTTTTCGTTACAGGACTGGGGGCTGGTTTCCAGGCTGGCGGGCAGCTCAGGTCTCGCTCAGTCTAGACACCATCTGCACTGCTAGCACACAGCTCCCTCTACCTTTAAGGCCAAGAACAGAGAATTTAGCTTGTGTCAAATCTTTCTAGCTTTGAGTTACATTTCTGACTTCTTTGTCTCTGACCTCTAGATCCAGATTTATCAGGCTTGTGTGACTGGGTCCAGCTCACTGAGATAAACTGCCATTCTAACCAGTTAGTGAGAGCTCCTGATAAGCCTGTACAGTGGATTTCACAGGCTGTGCACACCACGCGATGGCAGAAAACCTGATGGACATCTCAGAATCCTGCCTATCCCTAGCAGCAATGCATTTTCTTTCACCTAATAGGTCTACATACCAGGCTGGGAAAGAGTGGGTTATTGAAAGGATTTACAAATATAAAACCCACACAGGGGAACTGGCCTAGCTGAAATTTCTGAGGAACATTTAATTTTCTTTAGTAAGAGGCAAAGGTTGTTGTTCAAGGACATAAATATCCAAAGGTAATTGCCAAATAAAACAAGGAATTACTGGGGTAGGAGGCATGGTGGTTAAGGGCGCTGGACTCCCACATGGCCAAACGTGGTTCAAGTCCTGAACCTGGTGGCTTGCTTTCTCACTTTTTTCTCTCTCTCTCTCTCTCTTTTTGGAGAGATTTTTTTTGCTATAGGGCATGTGCGCTCATCAGAAAGACACAGAGAGACAGAGAAACAGAAAGTGAGAAATCACCCCCCAGGGGGGATGGCCACGCCGCAATCCCTTCTCCTCCATTCTCCTCTAAGGGTTCTTGGGCACACATGCACACACGCCTGGTGTGAGTTTAAGCCACCGGGTCCGGGACTCAAACTGCAGTCGGCTACGTGGGAGTCCAGCGACATAGCCATTACACCAACTGCTGGTCTCACTTTTCCCCTCTCTTTTGCTCTGTCTCTTTCTAGTTAAATTAAAATAAATAAAGTTAAATGAAAAAAATATTAAAAAAAAAAGAAAAGGAATTACTACACTTATGAATGAAAGAGAAGATAATTGTAATAAATTCATAGACATGTTGGTTAGTTTCAGGAAAAGTGTCTAATGGATAAATAGTACAAATCCAAAGACTACTATTTGATCATATCCATTCACCATTTACTTAGCCAGTTACAAACATTTACTGAGCCAACGTTGCATGGCAGGAACTATCTCGATCCAGGGATTAGAGGAATAAATTCATCAAGGTCTCCACTTGAATGGACTCACTGTCTTGGAGAAGAGGCAACCACATAACCAGATAATGTGTATCTTAACCATAACAAATGTAGTGGCAGATACATAAAGGTATTAGTGAGGGCCATGTAGACAGGGTCAGGGTCGAGCTCTAGATTAGCACTGATTAAGAAGTTTGGAGGGGGGGACCAGCAGTTAGCATAATGGCTATGTCGCTGGACTCCCACGTAGTCGACTGTGGTTCGAGTCCTGGACCTGGTGGCTTAAACTCACGCCGGGCGCGTGTGCATGCGTGCCCAAAATCCCGAGAGGAGAATGGAGGAGAAGGGATTGCGGCGTGGCCATCCCCCCTGGGGGGTGATTTCTCGCTTTCTATCTCTCTGTCTCTTTCTGTCTGTCTGGCGAGCACATGCGCCCTATAGCAAAAACCTCTCAAAAAAAAAAAAAAGAAGTTTGGAGGGGGAGCCAGCAGTTAGCGTAATAGCTATGTCGCTGAACTCTCACGGAGTCGACCGTGGTTCGCGTCCCGGACCAGGTGGCTTAAAACTCACACCGGGCACGTGTGCGTGCGTGCCCAAGATCCCGAGAGGAGAATGGAGGAGAAGGGATTGCGGCGTGACCATCCCCTCTGGGGGGTGATTTCTCGCTTTCTGTCTCTCTGTCTCTCTCTGTCTGTCTGGCGAGCGCACACGCCCTATAGCAAAAACCTCTCCAAAAAAAAAAAAAGAAGTTTGGAGGGACCAGCAGTTAGCGTAATTGCTATGTCACTGGACTCCCATGTAGTAGACCATGGTTCGGGTCCTAGACCTGGTGGCTTAAATTCACGCCGGGCGCGTGTACGTGCATGTCCAAGATCCCGAGAGGAGAATGGAGGAGAAGGGATTGTGGCGTGGCCATCCCCCTTAGGGGGTGATTTTTCGCTTTCTGTCTCTCTGTCTCTCTCTGTCTTTCCGGCAAGTGCACATGCCCTATAGCAAACAAACAAACAAAAAACAACAACAACAACAAAACCTCTTAAAAAAAAAAAAAAAGAAGTTTGGAAGCTGCCATCTAGATGTGGAACCCTTCTATGCTGTTCTCTGACTTTGGTCAACTTATTTAACATCAACAGTCTATCTCCTCGTCTGCATAATGTGGGAAATAGTATCTTTCAGGTGGTTATGCAGACTTAGGAGCTGTTACGTTCTATCCTACCGCATTCTCCCTCTTACCTTTAACTGACAAATCTGTAATTTGGCTTGGAAATAAATGTACACAATCATTGTGGAGTTACATGGAATTTTTAAGATCCACAGGGCCATGGTTGACCATGTGAGGACCTCTTGGGAATATTTTACATGTATATGCATATTGTTTATAATTTATGATTAATAATATAATTTATATACTATAAAACTATATTTACTTATGTATATATAGATATTTATGCACATGTATGTATGGAGGGTGGGGGGAGAGATTGTTCACAGATCAAGAAGGTGTTCAGAAGGCCATGAGCTCTCAGTTGGATCACCGCATCCCTGGGAGGAAGTAGCCAGGCTGAAGATGGAGAACATTCTAGAAGAAAGGATCACATGATCACAGGCACTGAGATGGGAAAGCATGTTATAACCATAGAGTTGCAGACACGAGGAAGGTTCTTTACACACATGGTTCTGATGGTTATGCAGATAGATCACAGTACGTGTGGGGATGCACTGACTGCAGGCAGAGGGGTGAATTAGGAAGAGTCTAACAAGGGCCTGGACTCAGGCAGCCCCCCACACCACAAGACTTGCAAGAGTAATGCCAGGCCTTTGACTGGGCAAGAGACTGGTTGGCTCATCAGACTCAGGACCAAGGCCTCATTCACACTCCTGGGGCCAGAGAGGTGGGCCTGGGGTAGAATAAGGCAGGTCATTGCACTGGTCAGAGCTTACAGGAGGCCTACCACCAAGATGGACCTCACAGGGTCCTAAATAAAGGGAATATGTATAATGTTCTTGCCTCAGGACTGGATGGTTCTTGGGAGTAAGACAAAATATGTGGAACCAAACTATGCAGATGTCAGAAGAAAGGAAGACCCAAAAGGTTTGGAATGGCTTGATCTGAAAACAGTTTCTGATTGAGGAAAGTCAAGACAGAAAGGAGATAAGGTGCCAGGTGGGACTGCAGCTCTAGAAAAAGCACCAATAATTCTTCCCAAATGGTTGAGACACTCAGACGACAGCCAGTTAATCTATATTCCGGAAACAACAGTATGCATTTGGATGTTTAGAAAGGTCTGTAACAAGTTTAAGAGATCACAGTCCTTAGGACCAGCAGATGGCATAATGGTTACGCCACTGGACTCTCACATAGTCGACCGCTATTCGAGTCCCAGACCTGGCGGCTTAAAACTCGCCATGGCCACATACATGTGCATGCCCAAAATCCCAAGAGGAGAATGGAGGAGAAGGACTGTGGTGTGGCCATCCTCCCTGGGGGGTGATTCCTTGCCTTCTGTCTCTCTCTGTCTCTCTGGCAAGTATGCATGCCCTAGAGCAAAGATCTCTCTTAAAAAAAAGAAAATCACAATCCTTTTATTTGCAACCACTTAGAACCTTTAGCTGAATGTAGACACTGATCTGCTGTAACAACAAATATCTCCAGCCCCTCCTTCAACCAAAGCCCCATGCTCTCATTTACTGTTTGATGGACTGCTATAAAGTAGACTGTTAGATTTACATCTTAATAACATATTTTCAATATATCCAAATGTTGATGTGGTCACCAGAAATAAGATGTTAAGAATTAGATGGAACAATCTCCCATCATCAATAAAGGCAGAGGGAAAAACATCTAATTCTATTTATTAGTCATTTCTACCTGTTATATAAAACTAACTGGAAAACATAAGTTGATTTTGTTTCATTTCCTGTATGAAAATCACCCACCACCTAGTCATTAAAAGGTATGAATCAACAACTGAATTATCACAGAATTCTCTTTTTTAAAAAAATTGATATTCTATTTTTGTTCAAATCTCTCTTTGATGTGCTAACTAGGTTAGTCTATCACCCTTAATGAAGACGTGAATATCCAAAGGTGCATTTGTGAAGCTGAGCAAACAAGTAGGTTATGACAAAAAAGAAAAGAAAAAGAAAAAGGAAAAGGAAAAGAAAAAAAGACCAGTGTAAGTTATGTATTGGCTGTTCTCTATTGAAATATCAGTATATTTCTTGTATTATCCATATCTATATTCATACACTAGAGATTTCCAAAGTACAAAGTAATTAAGCTTGATGGAGGCTAGTATTATAGATAGCAAGAGAAAATAATTAGGCAGTGTCATCTTCACTCAGCACTTTATTTAATACATATATAACACTGATTTATTGATCATGTATCACAGGCTGTGAGCTAGGGGTGCAGATCTATAAAGAGCCAAAAATTGTCATGGGATCAGTTTTCCTTTTCCTTTGGTTGCTTAATGATGTATTTTATTCAAGATACTTTGGACCTAAGAAAATAAATCAATTCAAATCCAATCCAATCCATTGAGGAAAGAGAAAAGGCTTAAAAAGTTAAAACCTGTAAGGTAATACATACAACACCTGAAACTCAGACAGTCCTAATGCAGACTAACCCGGCCTCCTTGACTGTCAGGACATGTGGTCTCTGTGCTGGGCTACTGTCCATCACTGCAGAGTTAGCCACCATGGCCACCGCCCCCCATAGTGCCTGCATTTGGATGGCACAGGTGTCGGGTCACGTATGTCACATCTTCAAGAGTCAGGGGCTAATTTCTCACAGGTCATTGAGATATCTATTTCTGGTACAACCAGGAAGTGGGAAATGCAGCACAACTTACAACACGGTTCTGTAGACCTGCTCCTATCAGGGGCTGGGGGTGAGTGACACAAGGTGAATGCTATATTGTATGCAGGATTATCACACAAAAAGATTAGAGATGGCATGGAAAAGTGTATACTAGCAGTGAAACAACAACTTCAGAGCAAAACAGATGTCAGTTCAATGATGCCTACAGACTTATATAATCTGACAGGCTCAGCCTCCCAAGAGGTGTTCAGTTTTATCAGAAAGCTCTTGACCTACATATAACTTTGTGTAGAAAACAAATACACACTTATAAATATTATTTTTCTCTCTACCTTAGACTCATCACTTTCAATCAGTCAACCTTATGAAAACAATTTTCAAGGAAACACAACTCAGTTTTCTTTTGCCTTATCCATCCTGCTTTGGTTAATTCGGACATTTAGACAGTGCCGTGATGGGTTTACATCACAGGACGTGCTTCTTTGCAGCTACATACACTGGACATTGGGCTGCAGAAACACATATGATTCCTCATGTCCTAAACAATGTTTTGTAGCAGAAGGTGACATAGTTCCACATTGTTCACAGTCACACCGCAGCGTGCAATCATTTCCATTAAAAGAAAAAAAAATGATTATCACCGCTCAACAAAGAAAAGGACAATATTAAAAGGCAGGTGTCTCCAACAGGAAACATTCTAAATACAAATTTACTCCTACAATGATAAACTATGCCAGGTCCAAGACTGTAAAGATATTTTAATTCTTTCATGGCAGTAGCAGCTATGAGTCCAAGGAACTCATGCTCCAGAGTGGAGCTGCTGTGGACCCCAAGACCAACTACCACCTAGGAGAGGCTGTAAGGTTGGTGCTCACCAGAGGAGAGAGGGCAGTGATGCTACTGACACTGCTCTTGGGATGCAGCCCTAAGGGATGGCAGGTAAAAGGAGCAGATCCTGATCACTGTAGGTCAGGAGGCCACCTGCTGCCCAGCACGGACTGCCTTAGTCAGTTGTGAAAGTGAGAAACAAACCCAGTATGCTAAGTCATGGAAATGTCAGCATTTTCCTTTTTTTGCTTTTCTCTTTTCCTTTTTTGCCACAGCAGCCATTGTTTCATTAACTAAGACAGTTTCCTAAAAATGCAGAGTGTCCAACATCCAAAAGTAAGGTGATAAAACAATGCATACATAAAAAATGAAACTTAAGCCTTATAGAACTTCATTTATGTCTCCTTCACTCGCACACTCACACCCCTTTTCTTTTAAAATATGAAATCACGGTCCTTAGGAGGACAATTTATTTTATAGTCAAGAGACAGGGAAGCTGTTTTTTTACAAATATTTCATAATCTCACGCCAAACCCTAACTAAAGAATCACTTCTATCTATAGATGAATCAATATTCTCACACATGGGGAACTGCAATGTCTGTTGGTATCTGAAGGGCAATTAGAACCCGGCATTAGATATTAGCAAACAGCGTGGCTTTCACCAGAATGCTTTCTCTCTCTCATCCATTTCAGAAACCTGCAACTCTGGATCGGTTTTTTATATAAAAAAAAATAACCCAAACTGCAAGATGGTGATTTGGCATCTCCTGATTTCCAACAAGTGGACGGAATGCGAAGGCTCCTTCTGTGTAGAATTATGCATACTTTGTATGCAGGACAACATCAGTTCTGTGAAAAGAGTTTCAAGTACAAACCAGGCCATTTTGAACACCCTTGAACATCTTAAATCAGGTCAGTTACCAATTTCTTCCCAGCAGCTGACCAGATGCCCAGCTCCACTGCAGGCCTGAAAGGAGCAGACGCACCCCACTTCTCTCCCAGCGACACCCGGGCACGGGCAGGGACAGGGCAGGGTGCGGGTTACCTGATGCTGCTCATGCTGCCCGTCTCGGACCCCAGCTTGCATCGCTCCAGCTGGCTAGCCACGATCTGCCGTTCGGCCTCCAGCTCCCGGGTCAGCCTTTCGAACTGTAATTCCTGAAAGAAACATGCCGAAGAGATCAGTGCTGTCATCATTTAGAATTCAGACCAAAGGAAAGGGTGGTTGGAGAAGGGGGAAATGCGGTTTTACAAAACGTCCAATTCGAAAACCAGAGGATGTGGAATGAAACGAGGCTGTGACGCTCAGACGGATTCGTGACCCACTGCTGTGGGCCCTTGAACAGCTACTTCATCCCTTTAGTCTCCATTTCATCATCTGTAAACTGGGTTTAACATTTCCTAGATAATGATTAAATAAGATACAGCATGAAAAAGCAGCCTGTGCTGTCTCTGGTGGACGGTCAACACCCAGATACTGTTAACTCCTGGCACCAAAAGCGTAACATCCAAAAAGAGTGAGACCCTGTCATTTGATACAGACGGAAGAATACAGAAGATTTAATGCTAAGCAAATGAGCCAGAACCTGAAAGACACTCTTTGTCTGTTCCCACGTAATACACACCAAATGTCCGCACTTCATGGCAGAAACAGGAAGGATGAAAGACGTAATGGCAGAGACAGCAAGTGAAGATGCCAGAGACTATATAGGAGAGGGTGGGCAGCTGAAGGTGGGAGAGACGGACTCAAGGAAAAAGAAATTAACAGATACATGAATGGAAAGTTGTATCTTTGATGCACTGGACATGCGATGCATTTTTGCCTTGAGAATCTACATTATATCTGTTAAAACATACCATAATTAAATATAAATTATAATAAAAGATAAAATAAGATAAATGATTTATTTTTAGAATTATTTATCATTTTAATTTCTATTTATTATTATTTTTAAAAGTTGCTATAGGGCACATGTGCTCACTGGAGAGAGACAGACAGAAACAGAGAGACAGAGAGAAGGAAAGTGAGAAAGAAAGCACCAGGTCCAGGACTTGAACTACAGTTGGCCATGCGGGAGCCCTACACCTTAACCACTATGCCACCTGCTGGTCCCAAGAAATTTTTAAATTTTTGATCATTATTTGGAGTGTTGTGCCTATTCTCTGTCGATCTTCTCACTCTCTGTATACTGTATACTAATGTGGACGTCTTAAAACTTGCATACCATAGATGGAAGAATACAATGCCTTGAAAACTACACTTTCCATGCTTCAAATTCCAACATAATGACAATGATGCCAAGTCTACATATTCTAATTACTGAAAGCGTAGCTTTTGAGATATGTGATTTATCTCCTCAAAAATAGCCCTTTGAACTAATGGAGAATGCTTCTAAAAAGGTGACTAAAACTTTGGATTAACTTTAATGGAAAAATCATTTGATCAGAACTTAAAAGATCTCAGCTGGTCTAACTATAGCACTTCTGTACCACATTTTTATCTTATTATCTTATTTTACCATACAGTTAGTAAGTTTAATAAATGTAATTTGAACAAGTCATGATTTTAGTGAAAATTTTCAGGAATGTCCATCCCCTCTATGGGGATGATTTTTCACTTTCCCTCCTACTGCCTCTGCCTCTCTCTCTCTCTACCTCTATCTCTCTGGTGAGCACATGCATCCTAAGGTGAAAACCTCTTAATAAATATATAAAATAAAATAAAATAAAATAAAATAAAATAAAATAAAATGTAGGATCTCGTATGTCCTCTGCACATATTAAAAAGGTCCTGGTTCTTTTTTTCTGAAGAGCAGATTTTTACACACACACACACACACACACACACACATTTAATTTAGACATTATTTCAGGGATTGAAGTAAAAGACACTTTGAAAATAAAAGCTCGGCTTCTCCCTTTAGGGTGTTAACATGGAGGATGCATATTGCTGTTTAAGCTCACGCTTTTATTCTCATATATTCTGAAGGGCAACAAGCATTATTGGTAGGAGATGAGTAAGAAGACCTCTACTAGGTGCATTTCATGCAACTAGCCTCTCTCAAAGTCCCAATGCTTTATTTATTTAAGCCTTTCTTTGCCACAAATCATGTAAGTTCTAGAAGATTTTTTTATAATGTATCATATCTTACATCTATCTGTATCACAGGAAAACAACTCATACGTCTGAGTGGATAACACCTCAGAAACACAGGTGTGGGCATGACCCTGTGTCCTAGCGGTTAAGGGAGCTGGATGCCACATGGCAGACTGCAGTTTGAAACCACACCCCCCAGGGGCCTGAAAAATACACCAGCTTGGGACCAGCAGTTAGCGTAATGGCTATGTCGCTGGACTCCCACATAGTCGACCGCGGTTCGAGTCCCGGACCCGGTGGCTTAAACTCACGCCGGGCGCGTGTGCGTGCGTGCCCAAGATCCCGAGAGGAGAATGGAGGAGAAGGGATTGCGGCGTGGCCATCCCCCCTGGGGGGTGATTTCCTGCTTTCTGTCTCTCTCTGTCTGTCTGGCGAGCGCACGCGCCCTATAGCAAAAACCTCTCAAAAAAAAAAAAAAAAAAAATACACCAGCTTGGGTCAGTCAAAGGAGTGGAGTTAGGAAGCTGATGCCATGATGGCTGACTGTATCAGGTTTGAGTCCCAGACCTGGCAGCTTGAGAAACATGCCAGGTGCATGCACAGGTCTGTCCAAAATCCTGAAAGGAGGGGGAAGTGGAGAAGCGAGTGCAGCATGGTCATCCCCATGACAGGTGCTTTCTCACTCTCTCTCTTTACCACTCTCTTCCCCTCATTGGTGAGTGCACATGCACTGTACAAATTACCAAAAAAAATTAAAAATAATAAAGGAAGAATACATGGAGTACATATGGTGCATTCCTTAAATCCTGACCGGATGGAGAAATAAAGAAGGGATTGTGGCACAATTATGTCCCACTAGGAGGTGCTTTCTTCTTCTCCTCCTTCTCCTCCTCCTCCTCCTCCTCCTCCTCCTCCTTTTTCTTCTTCTTCTTCTTCTTCTTCTTCTTCTTCTTCTTCTTCTTCTCTCTCTCTCTCTCTCTCTCTCTCTCTCTCTCTCTCTCTCTCCCCCCCTCTATCTTTCTCTCTCTCTCTCTGGTGAGGCCACATGCCCTCTGGCAATTACATAAATAAATAAATAAAAAGAAATAAAAGCATACTATATAAAGATCATACAGTAAGTGGAATTTCAGGTAGATGAAAATTCAGCTCTGTATTTGCAATACAATGTGTCATTGGCTGGACTTGTCCATGCAGCCATCCATCCATCACAGTGACACAGCACAGCAAGCTGCTTCAGCATTTACAAACCTGTTCTGTTGGTGCAGGTGATGTTCTGGGATGGTGTGCTTTGAGTTGGGTCTCACCTTGTTTCCTTCTTCCTGTCAGTCCTATGAGAAGGAAGTGACGGAAGAAGATCTTTTCATTTGGAAATAGCCTTCCCAACATGGTCGGAATTTCCAGCACTCTTCGTCCACTTCATTTTTCTTCTGTCTGAAAAACTCCCTTTAATGTTGCTTGCAGTGTGGATCATTTGGTCATGAATTCTGTCAGTCTGACATGCCTTTTAAAAAGTCTTTAGTTTGCCTTCATATTTGAAGGACATCTGTGCACCACTCTCCTCTCCTTTGCACTCTCACCAATAAATAAATAAATAAATAAACAAACGAACAACTATTCTTAACTTTGCTTCTGTATATGGTGCCTTTTTTCTCTGCTTTTAAGTCAGGCTTTCTGTTCAACACTAGTGTTAGCCAAGTTGCTCACAATGCTGGATGCTGTAGTATTATTCGTGATTCTTACTCTAGGAGTTCATGGAGCTTCTTAGACCAGAGGATTTACAGGTTTTTTTTTTTTTTTTTTTTTTTTTTTTTTTTGCCAAATTTGAATATTATGAAGCGTTTATATCTTCAAATTTTTTTCTTCTTCTCCACTATCTCCTCTCCTTCAATGACTCCAACTAAATGTATAACTGGCTACCTGGAACAGTCTCACAGCTCAGGGATTTTACTTCCACTTAATTTTTTCCCTTTATGTTTCATTTTGGGTAGTTTTATTGGTGTAATGAAGTTAACTAATTTTTCTTCCACAATGTCTACTCTACCACGAATCCCATCCAACGTATTTTTATCGCTAAAATTGATAAATCAAACCTCTTGAGAAATTTCATTTTGGTCTTTTTTATATCTTTCATGACTCTAACTTTTGAACATATGAAAAAGACTTATAAACAACTATTTAAATTACCTTATTTGCTAATCTAGTGTCTGTCCAGTCTCAGTTGATTGAGTTTCCTCCTGAATAAAGGTCACATTTCGTGTTCTTCTGGACCTGGGACAATCTTCGAAAACAAAACATTTTGAATTTGATCTTGTCAGGTTCTTGGTATCTTTTGTATTCCCACAAATACCTTCAACTCTGTTTTGAGGCACACTTAGATTATCTGGAAGCAATCTGCAACTTTTGAGTCTTGTTTTGATTTATTGGAGTTTTGGTTTGTTTTTTGATTTGGTTTGATTTTTGACTTGTTTCATTTGCTGGGTTAAGATTCATTAGGGGACAGAAAAGCATTTGGTCCTGGGCTAATTATCCTGTACTACCAAGGCAAGACCCTCCCAAAGGCCCTACTCAGTGTCCTATGGC
The DNA here is from genome assembly GCA_026018925.1 of Tupaia tana. Taxonomy (NCBI): domain Eukaryota; kingdom Metazoa; phylum Chordata; class Mammalia; order Scandentia; family Tupaiidae; genus Tupaia; species Tupaia tana. The sequence continues at coordinate 9,130,773 of JAKSZU010000006.1, forward strand.
TTATGGGGTCTCTCAGAAGGCCTGGGAGTGCTGGCTGAAATTCCTCACCCCCTGTAAGAAGAAAGTGCTGTGTAGTTCATCCTTTCAGATGCTCCTTTCACTGGTCTCTGCTACTTTTCTTACATGGATGAGCAGCTCAGTCCTCAGCTCAGTATCAGAAGGGGACCCTCTGCAGATACCTTTTTGGATCTGGGCTTGAGATGTGAACTGTAGCACCTTGACCTCTCTGGCCTCTCAGCACTATCTCCTAACTCAGACCCTGCCTAGATTTCCCCTCTCTGCATTGCAAGGAAAATTATCTCAAGGCAATTATTTTTGCTACCTCACTCCAAGCCAAGGGTCTGAAGATTACAGGGAAAGCTATTTTGACCACAGCACACGATTGGAGCTGGGAATTCTTAGACCCAACCCCTTACTCTGGCGATGGTATAGGTTTGGAACTGACAACTGAGCTTACCACTGGGAACGTAAAGATCTGGAACTTAAGTTCTCAAATTTGGGACAACAGACTGATTTTCTTTTCAACAGAGAATTTTTTTTTCTCCTTGATATGTCCACTCCCAGGTCTTGCAGGCATATAGAGTGCTCTGAGTATCTTCACAAGAGTGGATAAGCTTCTATTGCACTGGGAGACTTAACCTGAGGTCTAGTGATAAAGATTACATTTTCTAGTTGTAACTCGGTTTATTGTTGGGAAGGAGGAAAGAGCCTGAGATTTTCAGAGAATTTAAGAAGGAAGAACATTTAATAGAGGGATATTGTGGAGCCAGCAGGTAGCATAGTGGTAGGGCACTGGACTCCCACACGGCAGAATGCAGTTAGAGTCCTGGACCTGACAGCTCAAAAATCACACCTGATACACATGTGTGTGTGCCCAAAAGCCCAAAAGGAGAATTGAGTAGAAGGGACTGCTGTGTAGCCATCCCCCCGGGGGATGATTTCTCACTGTCCCTCTACTGTTTCTGTCTTTGTCTGGTGAATGCATGTGCCCTATGACAAAAACCTTACAAAGAGAGAGGGATGTTGGTACTAAGGCCAGGAAAACATACAGGACATCAACTGGAAAAATTACACACGTGGACTATATTCAGAAAAATTAATGACTGGTTTTAGGTGAATATGTGGCATTAACTTAATTATGTGAAGGTGTGACTATGAAGAGGTAACTAAGAATCAGGGAAGATCTTTAGAGATTATCTAGATTTGTAGTGTAGAAGATACGAAAATAAAAAGAATCATAATCCCAAGGAAATGACCATTGGTGTTGCCCTTTCCAGGCAGTTCAAGTGGAGACATTATGATATAAATTAGGATATTAAAAAAAATGTGATACAGGGCCACAGCAAATTAAGAGCCAGATTCAACATGATCAACCACGGTTTGAACCCCAGCCCTAACAGCTTGAAAAACACACCAACTCTATGCATGTCTAAAATCTAGTAGGTTAGGGAAATGGAAGAAAAAGGATCATGGCATGACCATGCTCCATTGATTTTCGCTCTCTCACTCTATTTGCAAAATCTCTCTGGCAATTCTTGCCCCCACCCAAAAAAAAAAAAAAAAAAAAAGAAAAAAGAAAGGTAATTCAAAAACTGTTCAGAGACATCAAAATTTCATAGGGGTTTAGAGCAGTGAGTGGGTTAGAGAGGCCATTCTGTGGTAAAAGACATTTAAAAGAAAAGGCAAAGTAGTGTTAGAAAGCCTCAAAAATCCTCACTATGAGGAAATTATCTTGTTTTAGAGATGATAAAATTTATAAAATTATTGACTATATGATGTCAAAGTTCATTAAAATTTACTGAGAGCCAAATTTAAAAGGCTTCACTACTAGGATAACAAATCATTGAGTCATATAATATATTAGAATTATAAGAAAAAATATCATATAGCTTTATAATTTCTTCCTAAAGAACTTAAAATTAATAATTTATTTGGTTTAATTAAATGGAGTTTATTAAATGTCTTTAAGTAAATAAAAGCACGTAAAGTCTCTTGAGGGGGCTTAGCTTACTCGGTATGAGAACCGAAATCAGAAAACTCATACAGTGAGGTGAAAGTTAGGAAAGGCACCAGGAGAGCCATTATAGAAAGATGATGAGAAGGGCATGCAAAGTCAGCCAGCTATATTTGGTTTCTTTAAACATATAGTTTCTTCCTCCTTTATCGCCTATCCCTGCAAGGGGACTCCAAATGGAACCAGCAATTGTAATCTTCCCAACAGGTCATACACAAGAACACTTAGAGTCAGGGACCAAGGGCCAGACAACTCCTAACTTTGAAATCTAAAGTACCTGGACCCAGTGAAAACTGAAATAAGCTGAATGGCCCAAAATACATGGAAAACACTATCAAAAGAATAGTTGCCATAATAGGGTCAAAGGGCACCCACACCATGAACCTAAATAACGAAAGAATGCTTGTGACCATTAACCACTAGTTCTTTGTGAAATCCTTATAAAAATTCATGTGAGGTAGGAGACAGGAACCTTATAAATAAAATTAGGGTGTAGGCCCAAGACAGAATTACAAAATGGCTAAGTTTTAAGATGGAGATAGAACAGCTTAGCAGCAGCACAAGAAATGACTGACAGGCGTTAACTTCATGATTGACTTAAAACAAAGGCTTTTTTCCTGGTCCCACCACATTCCAGGAAGAAGGTAATGATATTTTACGGCCCAAAGCTTTCAGACTGAGTCTTTTGACCTTTGTACCCACTCCAAAATTAGGAAAAATAACCAGACTCATCTCGCATATGATCCCTACCATGAGGGGAATGCATGCACAAGCCTCTCTTGTGAAGAAGCCGGGATAAAGCCCTTCCGACCAAGATAAAAACCCCCACCTCAGTTCCTCTTTGGCAATCCTTTTTCCAGAACCCATCTTGCCTTGGAACCCCTTTCTCCTTCAATAAACTCCACTTTGCTATCCCCTCATTGTGTCTGTATCTCTAATTCTTAGTGAGTGTGAGGCAAAGAGTCAGGTTCATTGCTGTTCCTGCAATTGGGTATTGAGCCACATACCCCAAATTCCCATGTTAATAGTTTCATTAATTCTTTCAATAAATGTGTGCAACATCGGTCAGAAGGTGACAAACTAGTTTTGAGGAAGTGAGAAACTAAGACAGGAGGGACCAGCAATTAGCGTAATGGCTATGTCGCTGGACTCCCACGTAATCGACCGCGGTTTGAGTCCTGGAACCAGTAGCTTAAACTCACACCGGGCGCGTGTGTGTGCGTGCCCAAGATCCGAGAGGAGAATGGAGGAGAAGGGATTGTGACATGGCCATCCTCCCTGGGGGGTGATTTCTCGCTTTCTGTCTCTCTGTCTGTCTGTCTGGCAAGCGCACGCGCCCTATAGCAAAAAAACCTCTCCAAAAAAAAGAAAAAAAAAATACAGGAAAGTGAATTAAGTAAATAAATTTGCAGTGATATTGCAATGATGTTGCAAATTTATTTGAGGAGAAACCTTACATGAGGAGATAAAAAGGAGACTTGACACTGAGAGTGGAGAAAGGAGAAGATAAATGAGACTCTGTACAGTGGAAGACAAAATGTTTTTCTACAGTGTCCCCCTGTCTGCCAGAAATCAGTGAAGTGAGATTCAAACTGACCACTGACCACGCCCAGGCTGAGAATCAGATGAAGAAGGAAGGTGGTCCCCAAACGCGAGTGTTTCAGTGGACTGTAATCGCCCAGGCATTTACGCTTCCTTTGAGATCCTCCTCTCCTGAAGGAGATTAGCAGCCGCGTAGACACCACCTGGAGGTGCTGCTGCAATGTCTGCATGGTGGCAGGCATGAGGATGACAGCAGGAGTCTGACAGTTTCTACCACCGTAGTCAAGGCTCCAGGGTTCTTCAAGAGAATCCAAAGGAAACTTGTTCTTCCTCTGGGTCAAATTAAATGAGCAAAGAAAATCTATTAATGAGCCAGGGGTGGTCTGAGTTCCTTTAGTGGCCCATTGCTCTGATCTCCACTTCTCAAGTGCATAAGACTAGTCCCTGTGATCCAATCATACTCAGTTTATGCCTCTGTCCTGTATTTTATTATAATTACCTTTTCATGCCTTGGCATCCCTCCTAGGTTACGAAATTCTCAGTCTCTCTCTCTCAACAGAGTATTTTGCTATTGGGCACGTATGCTTGCCAGAGAGTCAGAGAGACAGAAAGCAAGAAATCATCTCCTAGGGGGATGGACGGTCATGCCGCAATCCCTTCTCCTCCCATCTCCTTTCAGGATTTTGGGCATACACGCATATGTGCCTGGTGTGAGTTTTTAAGTCACTAGGTCTAGGACTCAAACCACAGTTGACTACATGGAAGTCCAGTAACGTAACCATTACCCCATCTGCTGGTCCCAGGTTGTGAAATTCTTAAGAAAGAAGCTGAGTCCTAATTTATCATTTCACTGTGAGCAAAAAGCCTAAGCACAGCTGGGCCTAGAGAAATGTTTGAGAATGAATGATCTAAGACCCTGGCATCGTGAATTCTCAAACAAAATAATCAACTTACTCCTATACAATAATTTTTTCAAGGAAGATAGTTCATTATCACAAATGAATGTAAGAATACTTCTGTAGAACTTGTAGAAAATCAGTAATTCTAATAAATGTCATTATAATCATATTGTCTCACCATTAACCACTCATCAGTAAAAGCAAAAACATGCACAACCCTTACATGAAGGGGCTGATAAAGGTTTATCTACATGATGTTCCTTGTGCTTGAATTTCCTCTTCTTGGTCTTTTCTTTCTAATCAGTGCCATCTGAAGTCATATATATAAATACACATACATATACATACCTATAAGTTCATAGAAATATTTCCAATTGCATAGGAGCACTCTTGTCATTATTTTTAATTTTTAATTAATTTTTAATTATTATATAATGTCTCTGTCTCCAAATTGTTAATACATACATTAAAATGAGCCAAGGATTTATCACGTTTATTTGAAACAGAACTTCTCTCTCCTTTTATCTCCTCTACAGAGGCAAGCACTTTCAGTCCTTTACCTAAAATTTAAAATGTATGTCTCCATATGTCAATCATAGTCTTACAGTACTACTCCTTATCAACTAATTTCCCACAACGTAAAATGAAAAATGGGTACCATTCACTGTCATCAATACATGCACATTTCCACCTGCCTCAAATTTCCTGGGTAGCTAAACTGTAATAGAAAGTAGAACAATATAATGATTGCTATGGTATGAATGTCTCTGTCTCCCCAAAACTCATATGTTGAAATTGTAACCCCCAAGGTGATGGTACTTAGTGGTGGGGTATTTAGGAGGTGATTAGGTCAACAAATGGGATTAGTGACTTTTTTTTTTTTGGAGAGGTTTTCCGCTATAGGGCGCGTGCGCTCGCCAGACAGACAGAGAGAGACATAGAGACAGAAATCGAGAAATCACTCCCCAGGGGGGATGGTCACGCTACAATCCCTTCTCCTCGATTCTCCTCTCAGGATCTTGGGCACTTGGGCACGCACGTACATGTGCCTGGTGTGAGTTTTAAGCCACCGGGTCCGGGACACGAACTGCAGTCGACTACGTGGGAGTCCAGCAACATAGCCATTACGCTAACTGCTGGTTCCCTGGGATTAGTGACTTTATAAAAGAGGTTTAAAGTGATCCTTAACTCCTTACAACATATGAGGTCATGGAGTGAAGACACGAAACAGCAAATCTGCCTGTATCTTGATCTTGTACTTCCCAGCCTACAGAACTGAGATGTACATTAATAAGTTTCTGAGTTCATGGTATTTTGTGAGAACAGCCCAAACAGACTAAGATAAAATGCAAATGCTATTCATTATATGATTTAATTTCTGTTAACATTTTGTTTCTCCTAAGTTAATGTCTTGGACTTTTTGGTCCTTTCTCCCCGTTTGTGCAAATTCTCTTTCAACAGAATCAAACACTTGAAATAATATGTCATTATCAGCTATAGAAGAAATTTCTCTGGAGCCTTCTGAACTGCTCCAGTCCAGCTTGGCTGCCCTCCCAAGGTGTCTTCCTAGGCTCTCACTCATCCATGCTGGGGATCTCTTTTGTCCTTCTCTTAAGTGAATCCCTTGTCCCCTGGACCTGCTGCCTTCTCTGCTTTCTTACTTTATTTCCCATTTCAGAGAGAGAGAGTGAATGAGAGGCAAGTTCTTGAAACTCTGCACGTCTGACATATTTTTATTCTACTCTCACATTTGGTTAATAGTAGGGCTGGGTGTTAAAGCACAGAATTCTAGGTTGGAAATCATTTCCCCTCAGAGTTTTGAGACAACGCTTCACCATCTTCTATTCAAGGAGCTGTGGAGAAGTGTGAAAACTTGCACAGTTTTTTTTTTTTTTTTTAATTTATTTATCTAAATGAAAAATGCTTTTACATTCTCTCAGAAAATTTGTACTTTTTTTTTTTTTTTTTTTTTTTTTTGTCCCTGGTTTTCTAAACTTACGTAGTGATCTGTCTTGTTATAAGTCTGATTTTAAACATTCTCCTGAACAACCAGTGAGGCCTTTCAATCTAGAGACATGCTTTCTTGTTTTTTAGGTTTTTGCCATAGGGAGCCTGTGCTGACCAGAGAGAGACAAAGAGAGGTAAAGTGAGAAATCATGCCCCTGGGAGATGGCCACTTCATAATCCCTTCTCCACCATTCTCCTGGGATTTGGGGCATGCAATCACACATGGCCCATGTGAGTTTTGAGGCACTGGGTCCGGGATTTGAACCATGGTCAGTCATGTAGGAGTCCAGTGCCTTCACCACCATGCCACCTGCTCACCCTTAAAGACATGTTTAAGTGATTTTATTTAAAAATGTATGCTTTTCTGCCAGCCTCCCTTTCACCCCCCCCCCTTTTTTTTAATTTAGAGATTTTTGCTATAGGGTAGGTGAACTTGCTGGAGAGACAGAGAGAGACAGAGAGACAGAAAGTGAGGGGTGTGGCCACACCAAAATTCCCTCTCCTCCATGCTTCTCTCGGGATTTTGGGCTCACATGCACATATACCTGGAGTTGAGTTTCAAGGCAGTGGCTCTGGGACTTGAACCACTGTTAACCATGCAGAAGTTCAGTGTCCCAACCATCATACCACCTGCTTGCTCCCCCTCTCTCTTTTTTTTTTTTTTTTGGTTAGTTTGTTCTTTTTTGTCATAGGGGGCATGTGCACACCGTAGATGACAGGGACAGGGACAGTGAGAAAGCACTCGCCAGACGGATGGACACAGTGCATTCCCTTCCCTTTCACTTTCCTCTCAGGGTTTTGAGTACACATGCACACGTATCTGGCATGATTTTCAAGTCACTGAGTCCAGGACTTGAACCATGTTCATCCACGTGGGAATCTAGTACCTTAGCATCATACCACCTGCTGGCCCACTATCTACTCCTTCTTTTTTAGAAAAAGCTTTCTTATTATTACATTTTCCTTAAACTCATTATTCAGATACTGGAATTTATATAAACTCTCAAAATGTATTCATTAATTTTTTTCTCTTCTACTTTTCCATTTCTTCATTCTCTGTTTTTTCTAAAGGTTCTTCAATTTAATTATATAAGTCTCTGATAAGTGATTCATTGCTATTAATTTCTACTGCTTTTAATTTCTAAGAGCTAGTTTTAATCTTTTAAATATTCCTTTTAATTAGCATCTGGTATTTATTTTATAGATTTTTAATCACCTCTTTTCTTTCTCCATGATATTAATATCCTTCCTACTATTGTTTTCTTCTCTGCACAGTTCCTATTTGATAATTTTCTATTTATTTTAGAAGCTATCTTTCACATGATAGCTTCTTTGGAAACATCCCAAGTTCCCTGGGAGCTGGCTTACTATCGAGCGTGGGGGGTCCAGAGCTGATCACTCTAGGTGCATCAGTGGGGCTCGGTAGAGAATTACAGGGTCTGTCCAGGGAGAACGCCATGCAGAATTCCCTCCTCCAAGCTCCAGCTTTCTGTGTAAACATCTGGCTCCTCTCTTCTACAAACATGTCAGGGTAGAGCTGGTGAGGGGTGAGATGGGGACTCAAAATTTAGCCAGCAAAAATGTATTTATTCAATATCCATTTTAACACTTTCCTGTGGTCCCTGACTCAACAGATTCTTCATTTCACCCCCTTCAGAAAATACTCTTAGCCATGATGGGTGGAGGATTTGGGGGGGGGGGGGTGTCTCACTGATCCCTAAACAGATTTTCCTTCAACTTCAGGCTCGTATCTTGGCCCAGGGCCCTACACCCACCCACCTTTGAAGGATATTCCAATAAAAATTGGCTATGCTTTACTCTCTCCGCCGCTTGGAACTTCATTTTCATGGGTGTGATGAGACGTTCCTCACTCCATCCACCTACCATCTTTAATCTGTTCTAACCCATGTGTGTTTCACACGTTGGTACCTCTGTGTTCAGCAGTTCTCGAGGTGGGAAGCCCTGGAATTCACAGCATGTAACACTGCACCTGGAAGTACTATTACTTTCTTCATACGACTTGGAGGAATTGTAGCAATTGACGTCTTCTCAGATATGGTGAAATATGGTTTCTTCATACACCCACTCTATGCCACTTTTACAAGGGAGCAGGGGTTAATACAAGGATTCAATCCACCCTTGGTACTCAAAGGTCAGGTCATTTTCTAAGAGGACCTGGTAACCTTAGAGCAGAGGAGGTCATGCCAGACTAGGAGTGAACCTAAACCCCCCCTGACTCTAGAGCTCTTTGCTGAACTCCCTGAGCTAGAACATCTAAATGTGCATGGTCCCTCAGCTCCCTCCCAAGCACGGCTGTATCCTACACCAAGCTGCTGGTTGTGTTCCAGGTCAGGAAGATTTAAAGAATGCCTGTAACCTCATACGTGAAGATTGACTCAACTTTCCTGCTGTGCCCTCTATTTCTGGAATTTGAGTTCATACTTTGTTTTAGTTTGAGCAAATCCCTGGATCCATAATAAAGATAGCAATCACTCTCTAAGCTTGGGCCTTTGCAGGAGCACTTTATTACCTGCCAGACCTCCGCGGGGACTCATGACCTGCGTCTCTATACTGTTTCTGTGTCTGCTCTTGTCTTCACTGGATATTGCTTTGCCTGTTTGATGAGCCATTCACCTGACAATCACGTCTGCCCTACTCTGAGCTCTCCCTTCCTCCCTGCCTAAGACTGCTCATTGTCTGATATCTCCACTAGCTCCTGGTGGAGTCTCAGAAAATTGTTTATTTCCCCCAGAGGCCCTCTGCAGCCTCCATATTTCTTTCACTACCCTATCTTGCTCATCTTGTCTCCAGATGAAACTTGGTTTTTTAGAAGCACCAGTGCCAACAGAATCAAGGTAGCTATAAGTAAAACGAGAGAGCAAAAGATCATTGTTATTTCTCTTCAGATACTATGAGTTAATGATTTTAGGTATCTGTCCTTGCAGACCTGGAGCAGGCTGACTATGCAAGTGTTTTGAAATATTTTCTTACAAGCTGAATAATCACTGTTTAAAACTGGTCTTCAGATGCTGTTCTACCGGGGAGAGGGTCAGAGTATAGGACTAGCTTCTCTGCACCAGTTTTCCACTGTGTAGAGAGCTTCTGCTCTCACTGTCTCTCATTTGCATCCATCAAGGATCTGAATCACCACATCACCCGGGGTGATCTTTCTGTCCACATTTTAATCCTGATTTCACTTGAATGAGTTGGATTTACAGCCACACCTCTTGGCAATGTCAGCTCCCTCCCACTGAGACACACTGCATAGCCAAGTCTGAAGAGAAGGTGGCACAAATGACAGGGTAATGGCAGGAAACCTACAGCAAAGTGTCCAACAAATCTGGGAAGAAGAAGCTGCCATGTCAAAATGGAACGGAGCAAATCAATGTCAACTGTAACGCCGTGTAGACCTCATTGGTGAGTCAAAAACTGTGGCAAAGAGCTGGCCGTGAAGGTTCCTAGAACTGACAGATTCATATTTTAAACAACCACAATGTCATCTTGGGTCATCTAGCAAGACAGCAGATGACAGAAATCAGCACCCTGAAGTGAAATCATAAGTACCTTTCCAGAGTAGTTTCCATAAAATAAAAATAGAACAAAACACCTCTTTCTGATCAGCCCCTTCATTCTGCAGGATTCCGTCTGCTTTCCTTCGCCATCGATCTTGTCTTGTTAGTCAAACAAAGCATATTTACCACTGTTCTTGTTTTTTCTAAATGACAGCACTCCACAAAATAGTCACATTTCTTGGTAATTTAAGATGATATTAAATTCCATTAAGTTTGATTAAAAATTTAATGGTACTCCTATATTGGTGACTCTTAACTACATTACAATAATCTCTAGGACATTTTGTTAATAACTAGTGGTTTCCCTGAAACTACAGAATAAAAATGTATGGGCAGGGGGCGAAAGATGGCATAGTGGTTAAGGTGCTGGACTCCCACAGGGTCAACAGCAGTTCAAGTCCCAGACCCGACAGCTTGCTTTCCCACTTTCCCTCTTTCTCTCTCTCTAGTCAAATTAAAAAGATAATAATAATTAATAAAATAAAATAAATAATTATTTTTTAAAAATTTTAAAAATTATTCATTTTTAATTTTATTAACTCTTTTTATTTTATTTTATTTTTTAAAATTTTGACCAGAGAGAGAGAGAGAGAGAGAAAGTGAGAAAGCAAGTCACCAGGTTCAGGACTTGAACTGTGGTAGGCCATGTGGGAGTGTCCAGCGCCTTAACCACCATGCCACCTGCTGGTCCCAATAAATAATTCTTTAAAAGAAATGTATGGGGAGTGGGACCCTGGAATTTGCATTCTGCACTTGATCTTGGCCAAAAGGCTGAGAAATTATGACATGTGCATTTTGAAAATTTTAGTACTAGCGATTTTTATGCCTATGTGTACTTGGGGATGCTATTCTATTTCTGATAATAACAAAAAAATAAAATGGCAGTAAATAATATTTTAAGTACTTACTTACCATGTAACAAACTCTGCTAATTGCTTTAAATGCCTTCACGCATTCATTTCCCACACTGACCCAATAAAGTAGGCATTTTATGGTCTAAGAGAACTCCCACTTACAAGGGCAAATAGCTTCCCCAAACATTAGCTGGGACTAAGCTAGAAGTCTAATGTAAACTAACTATTCAGAACTGGTTTCAAAACTCTAGGGCTATTTATTTTCACTATTTTAAAGGAAATTACATTATATTTATATTACACAGATTTCTTTAATGAGGAAAGACAATAAATAGCTCATCTCTTCATGCTCTCTTTAACTGACTTTTCCCTACCTGCCTGGAAATAAAATATCAGAACTATTTTGTCAAACCATAGGTAGAATCATAATCATTATACTGTTCAAATTCACCCTATGGCTGATATGTGATAATGACCTTTACATTTTTGCTCTAGAACGTGGTCACTCACTGGAGAGACAGAGAGAGACAGAGAGACAGAAAGGAAAAAATCAGCCCCCAGGGGAGATGGCCACGCCACAATCCCTTCTCCTATGTTCTCCTCTCAGGATTTTGGACACGCACATACATATGCCTGACTTGAGTTTTAAGCTGCCCAATCCAGGACTGGATTCTTATTTATTTATTTTTAGATTTTTGCCATAGAGTGTGTGTGCTCACCAGAGATACAGAGACAGACAAAGAAGGTGAGAGGGTGAGAAATCCACTCCCCTGGTGGGCTGGCTACACCACAATCCCTTCTCTATTCTCCTCTTAGGATTTGGGGCACACATACACACACAGTGTGATTTCCAAGCCATTGAGTCTGGGACTTGAACTGCAGAGTCAGCCATGTGGGATCCAGCTGCTGGCCTCCATACCACCTCTGGCCCCTTGTCCTTTCATTTTTAAGAGGGACACTGACAAACTCAGACATACCCAACAAGGGCAGTGAGGACAGTGAGGAGCATCTTACCCTCTGGTTACACTGTAGTGGAGAAAGCAGCTTTCAGTATTTCAAGTGTGAAAGAGGAAGCAGCAGCACCCTCGGTTCAGCCAGAATCAGTGACTTGCATTCCCTTAAATGCAGCCTTCATGAGCTCAATCTGCATGGTCCCTGATATCCATTCTTCTGCAACTTCTCACTGTTTCTCAGAGCTACGGAAAATGTTTTTATCTTTAATTTTCTTATTTATTTATTTATGTTTAGAGATATTTTTGCTATAGGATGCCTGTGCTTGTCAGAGAGAGACAGACAGACAGAAAGTGAGAAACAACCTCCGGGGGTGGGGGTTACCATGCCACAAACCCTTCTCTTCCATTCTCCTCTCAGGATTTTACACACGCATGCACACGTGCCCAGCATGAGTTTTACGCTGCTGGGTCCAGGACTAAAACTGCAGTGCCTGTATGGGAATCCAACAACGTAACCATTATGCCATCTGCTGGTCCTCATTTTTAAGATTTTTGCCATAGGTCATATGTGCTCGCTGGAAAGAGATTGAAACAGGAGAAAGTGAGAAATACCCTATTGGCCATGACACAATCCCTCCTCCTCCAGTGTCCTCTCTGAATTTTGGGCACATACATGCACCCAGAGTGACTTTCAAGCCTCCAGGTTCAGGACTTAAATCATGCAGTCATCCCTGTGGGGTTCAGTACCTTAACCATCGTGTCACCTGCTGGCCTCAATGTTATGGTTTTGAATCATAAGGTAGCATCACTTAATTACCACTTGTTTGGTATGGGTACATTCTTGACCTCACCCTCACTCTCTGCACTTAAAAAGAATTGACCTCCACTATCAGAACACCAACAGCGCTGTATTGCATCCACTTTATTAGATGCTCATCTTCACTCATAGACCACACGTGTCTTGATAGCAGGACCATGCCTTTGCATTATCGCCTTCTCACCTAGTATAGAGTGCACTCAATAAATAATGAATGAATTGATGAATGCCTAATGACATATGATTTCAATGAAAAACAGAACAGCATGAGAAAGTGTGCAAACTGCAAATGCTCTGTGGAGACACCACCATATCTGAATCTCATCTGTAAAAATGTAAAGGATGAGGTTCAATTACATTTGTAACACTTTCAATGCAAAATTTCTTTCTTTTTTTTTCATCAAGTTGCTCTATCTTTCACATATCATTATGTATCTTTTACATAATCTGCTTTAGGAATATTTCTACTCAGAACAGAAATATTTGAGTAACAAAAGGATAGTATTTATCCCTTCTTACTCAGTGTCTTTGTTCAAATGCAGTTAAATACTCGTATCAGTGGAATAATTCCACATGCTCTTGTCACCAAATACCATCAGTATTTGACATGACCTATGTCAGCATTTTACATTGTTGGCCTTGCCTACCTTCTGAGAACAGACCCTTCTAATGCTTTCAAGACACCTATCTCCTCTTTCCCTTCCCACCTCTCTGTCTTCCCTTCTCATTCTTCTTTGTGGTGTCCCTTCTTCTAAGGAAGCACACTTCTTGAGATTCCTTTTCATTTCTACTTCCGTACACTCTCTCTGAATAAAATAATACATTCCCACAATCACAATGACCAGCACTTGGTGTTTATGTAACTTGTCCACTAACATCCATTCCCCAAAAACAGACATTCATGTCCAAACCAAAGTCACCCAACCCTGTCCACCTGACCCCACTCTTCTCGTTCCCTAATTCAGTGAAGGATACCGTTATCTACCCATTACTTAATCCTAAAATCTGTGTATCATTCTGTAGTCTATCCTCTATAATACTTTCTATTTAAAAATGTTTTAGAGATTTTTGCTATAGGGCGTGTGCACTCAGGGGAGAGAGAGAGAGAGACAGAAAGCAAGAAATCACCCTCGGGGGGATGGCCATGTGGCAATCCCTTTTCCTCTATTCTCCTTTTGGGAGTTTGGGCACGCATACACTCACAAGTGCCTGGTGTGAGTTTTAAGCCACCGGGTCTGGGACTCAAACTGTGGTCGACTATGTGGGAACCCAGCGACATAACCATTGTGACATTCGTTGGTCCCAGTACTTTCACTAATCCACCTCTAGTGTGTCCACCGGGACCACTCCAATTCTCGCCATGACATCTTGTGTCTGGTGTCTGAATGCAGTATCCTAATTAGGGTCTCTGCTTCTCTTCATACTTGACTTACCCTTGTTCTCCATAATAGAGCCAAAAACTATCTTAAAAAAAATAACAAATGTGATTATGTTATTCATCTATTTAGAAACTTTCAATGGCTTCTATATGCTGAGGATATAAATTAATATCTTTTATCATTTAACTTTCAAAGGGTCCATTTTTTAATATACTGAAGGAAATGTTCCTTACCACAAGCATCAACATTTATCTCCCTTAAATCTTTTTTTTTTTTTTTTTGGCTATGGGGCGCATGCACTCGCCAGACAGACAGAGACAAACAGAGAGACAGAAAGCAAGAAATCACCCCCCAGGGAGGATGGCCACGCCACAGTCCCTTCTCCTCCATTCTCCTCTCGGGATCTTGGGCACGCACGCACACGCGCCCGGCGTGAGTTTAAGCCACCAGGTCCGGGACTTGAACCGCAGTCGACTATGTGGGAGTCCAGCAACATAGCCATTACGCTAACTGCTGGTCCCTCCCTTAAATCTTGATATTAAACTGAAGAACTGAAGGGTGAGCAATGACTACCGGATGTCCCTAGTTATACATTGTTTTATTTTCAAGTACATTTATTTTTTCCATGAGTAACAGAGGCAGAGAGAGAGCACCTCCAACAGGTTTGGATGCCACAATCCATTCCCAGCTCCAGCAAGCCCCAGATCAGGGAGAAGACACGTCTGGAGTACTCGGGAAGGTCTCCAGACTTGAACTATGAACCTCCTCATGTAGGTTTGCCTCACAGAGTCTCATGTCTTATTGCTGTACCATTGTCTGGTCTTTGACACATTTGTTGAATGTAAAAACAAAGGCCAGCCAGGGGCATAGTGAATAATGTGGCTGGATCCCATGTGGCCAATGACATGATTCAAGTCCTGGACCTGGTGTCTTGAAAAACACACTGGGCATGTGTGCACGTATGCTGGAAATCCCAAAAGGAGAATGGAGGAAAAGGGATTGCGGCAGGGCCATTCCCACCATGAGTGCTTTCTCACTCTTACCCCAACCTCATCTCTTGGCCCAGTGATCACTGGTGTCATACATCATATCAAAAAAAAAAATTTTGGGGGACCAGCAGTTGGCATAATGGCTATGTCACTGGACTCCCATGTAGTCGACCACAGTTTGAGTCCTGGCCCTGGTAGCTTAAACTCATGGCAGGCACATGTGTGTGCATGCCCAAGATCCCGAGAGGAGAATGAAGGAGAAGCGATTGGGGCGTGGCCATCCCTGGGAGGCAATTTCTCACTTTCTGCCTCTCTGTCTCTCTCTGTCTTTCTGGAGAGCACACGCACCCTATAGCAAAAAAAAAAAAAAAAAAAAAAAATCTCGAAAAATGAAAAAATTTTTAAAAATAAACTTTTGAAGTTAATATAGTATTAATTTGAAATTATACACACAACCCAAAATAATTAAAAATGCTCATCTCTCTTCCAAGCTTTACTATTGTTTTTGCCTTTTTGTTTGTTTGTTTGTTTTTGCTGTAGGGCTCATGAGCTTACTAGAGAGAGACAGAGAGGGAAAGTGAGAAATCACTCCCCAGGGTGGATGGCCATGCTGCAACGCAACCCCCTCTCCTCTCGGAATTTTGGGCATGCACACACACACACACACACACACCCAGTGCGAGTCACTGGTTCTAGGACTTAAATAGTGGTTAGACATGTGAGACTCCAGTGCCTTAAGCACCTCACCACCCACTGGTCCCCAAACTTACTATTGTTTAATAGTCTATAATAGTACAATCAACTACTTCCATCTTCAAAGTTATTTTCTTTTTTTAATAAATAAATGTTTTAGGATTATTTTATTTTATTTATTCTTTCATTTATTTTAGTTTGACTAGAGAGAGAGTAAAGATATAGAGAGAGAAAGAGGGAAAGAGGGAAAGTGAGAAAGCAAGCCACCAGGTCCAGGATTTGAACCATGGTCAGCCATGTAGGAGAGTCTAGTGCTTTAACCACCACGCCACCTGCTGGTCCCCAAAGTTATTCTTTCTTAAGTTGGCTACCAAGAAATTTATGTAATACTTTGCAGAGTGAGGAAAAGTACTGCTCTGACTTTGAGAAAAGTATCAGGAGATATTTTCTACTGACTTTGCTTCTAAAGTTCTCTATCCAAACTGTGAAATCCACTTTTAAATATCAAACAAATTCCCATTAGGGAAGATGGAAGGAAGTGGGAAAAAGGAAGCAATCAAGGACAATGTCAGGAAGAGGAGGTGGCACCTGAGATGCACAAGGAGAAGTCAATGATCTTACAATGGGGACAGGCATTGCAGATTGAAAGAACAGCATGAGCTGCTCATCCCCAGCATAGGCAAACACCGGCAGTGTGGGGATATGTTTCAGGGAGCAAGCAGAGTTCATTCTGATTGGAGTGCAGGGCCAGACTGAACACTGGGCACATTTGAGAAGAGTTTACTTCAGCTAAAGGTTACTGTTCACCAATACTCTGGACTGGCCTCAGGTATTGAATTTGAGGCACCATCTCATATATTTCCATACTCGAAATAAGACACACTTGGAAATGTTATTGAACTGCTTTGTTTCATTGGCAAGAAAACAGCTAATAAAATTGCATTCTTTTTTTTTCTTTTCAATACCCAAGGGCCAACAGTGTAAATCGAGGTCTCGTACTATGTTGCATTGTAGTTTTCCTGTCCCTAAATGTCCCTGTCAACTGCAGAGGTTTTTCATAATTAAGTAGACACTGGGAAGTCCTCTGGGGTTGTAGACACAGAGAGCGATTGGCTCTTACAACCCCCAAACTGTCTCATTTTCTTCTGCTTCATTTATGTTACTGACAATTCCTTCTATCCATTTTTTTTCTGAGTGTATCTTATAAAGCTTCTGTTCCTCACTGTCTCCAGAGTGGTTTTTAATTGCTACTGTCATATCTACTGTTGATTAAGGGGCCTGTGGTTACCACAGGGCTGACATCAGGTAAGAGGGAGTTGTTATTATAATTGCATCCTAATGTTATAGTGTAATAACCTTACTATTTGTATAATAACCACCGTATTGTTACTCTAATTATTTTATCTTTACAATGATGCAGAGAAGGATTTGGGATATGAAATATAATCCATCTATGCAAAGAGGAGTAAACTGGCTGTCAGCGAGGTTAAGTGAGTAACTCAAGACCACTCGGTTAGTGGTATGGCAGACCATACGGTGACAGCTGGCCCAGTGGTACCTCCTAGTCTTGATAAGGCACGCAACATGCATTTGCCTGTCAAGTCTTATCCGTCTGTGAGATACATGTGCCCTCTGCTTAGGTAGTAACATATTCAAAACGTGAACATTCTTTTATTAATTTGCTTAAATCCAAATGGGACAACAGGATCTGATTTTACATTCATTTCTTACAATACTGTGCACTCAAAAAAGAGACCCTTTTCTAAAGTAGATTCCTGATTTGAACATTTCAATGGGATTCACTCTCAGATCAACTTCAAAAGACTGAATTTAAGCCTCTCTTCAAGCTGTGAAGGTTTTATTTCCCTTTTCTTTTATGTCCCTCCCCTGCCCCATTTAGGATTTCCTCTGCTCTGGGAATGAATTAAGTACAGTCTAACAACAAACACATCCGCATTTGTGACCTGATAATCAAACAGGAACTTGTAGGAATGTGGCAATGATAAATGTAGTGCTGTGAAAATAGTTCGGATATGTCGGAGCAAAACGAAGTGTGACCAATAGATTTCTTTCACAGTCATCATCCTTCCACATCTCCCAACGTGGAAGTGTCTTAATGGATGTGCATTATCAAGTTTGCAGGCTTATTTTCAGTCATAAAGAATAGTGTACCAGATGCTCCGGGTACACTGAATTTGTCACACTGTAGACAAGCTAATATCATTATGTGAGACCACAGGGGAAAAAATAAAAGATTCACATTTAATCCATATTAACTACCAGGAGACCCATCAAGGCAGTTGGGCTAGCTCATGATACAGCAGCTTCTTGCAAATTAGCAGCCCATAACAGCTTAGTTATAATGAGCTGCAAGATCTTACACCATAAGCTCAACTCCATTAAAGTGAATTCAAGTACATGAATTCATGTACAAAGTATAACCTCAACATCTGGCTATGCTTACCAATATTTTGTTTATGCCTTTTTAGGAACAGCCAAATTATCTTTGTCTCCCTTGGAACTAGGTACTGTAATCTCCATCAACTGCTGTTTACTGATAGAGGGGGCAGTGCTGACCAGATCATCTCCCTGGCTGCAGTGTTGAGTGCCAAACTGCTCACCATTCCAGCAGCTGTTTGATACATACTGGGACAATTTCCTTCCCAATTTTCTGATTTTGCCTTACTATTAGAGTGGTAAAAGCAATGCTCTAGGTAGAAATTAAATAGCAACAAGATACACACACCTAATAAGCACTGTAGAACTTGTATAGGGGCCATTGGAAAAGCCATGATATATTTTTTTTTCTTTTCCATATATTGATTTATTTTGGGGGGGAATTGTCATTTTTTATTAATTTTAAAAATTATTATTCATGTATTAAATAGCTATATATTACTTAGATTGGGAAGAGACTTTACCCAGCATGATATACACTTCAGTCCAGCCCAGTTCAGACTGTTATACACATCCTCATCAATAGATAAAAAACCTTATCTGTATCCCACAAGTGTCTTACCTCTCCATTTCCCCCCCAAATTTCCTTTCCTATGCTTTTCCCCTCCCACACCCTCTTTCCACTTTGTTTCTAGTGTCCATTACAATTTTTAATGCTTTTATATTCTCCAGTCTTTCAGTCTCTACCATAGAGTATACAACAAAGACACTGTAGTTAGTGTGAATTGACAACCCTTGGAATGGGAGAGAATTTTTTTTTTTAAAGAATTATTTTATTTAACTCTATTTATTATTATTAACATTATTATTTTCCAGTTTGATCAGAGAGAGACAGACAGATAGAGAGGAAGTGAGAAAGCAAGCCGCCAGATCCAAGATTTGAACCGTGGTCGGCCATGTGGGAGTCCAGCGCCCTTAACCACCATGCCACTTGCCGGCCCCAAGAATGGGAGAGAATTTTTGTTAACTTGTCTCAGATAATGAACTGATAACCAAAATACACAGGAAATTCAAGCAGCTTACCAGGAAGAAAAATGATTAACCCAATTAAAAGATGGGAAAATGAGCTGAATAAACAACTCTCTAAGGAAGACATGATGTATTTTTCTATGCAAAAATGTGTCATGACTTTTCTAACAATCCAATATTTAGTTAAGCTCAATGACTTACATTATATTGGGACTAGCAGTTAGCATAATGGCTATGTCACTGGACTCTCATGTAGTCTACCACGGTTTGAGTCCCAGACCTGGTGGCTTAAAATCACCCCAGGTGTGGGTGCGTGCGTGCATGCCGAAGATCCCAAGAGGAAAATGGAGGAGAAGGGATTGTGGCGTGGCCATCCCCCCAGGGGGTGATTTCTTGCTTTCTGTCTTTGTGGCGTGCATACGTGCCCTATAGCAAAAAACCTCTCCAAAAAAAGAAAAAAAAATATATCTCACTATACTCTGCATTGAGAAACTTTCTGTCTTAATGAACTCAAGCCATTTCAATTAATTTTTCCATAAAAGCAATGACCTTCTTCCCTTCCCTAAGTGGAGTGAATAATCTTTTGGGATTTAAGAAATAGTATCATTGCTCTTTTATATATAACAATTACATGTTATTTCTGTTTTACAGATGAGGAGACAAAGGGACAGACTAGCCATAGTTAACAGTGGCTAAGGAGAAGAAACATATTTTCCATATATGATTCAAAGTATTCTCCATGAAGTTAAGTTTAAGTATAGGATGAATAAATACATATGTGCATAATCTAACTTTACTATTCTTTTTCTGTCTTAAACAACAGGCATACATGAATTGCGTCGACAATAAAAAATTTACATCTCAGTTTCAGAAACCTTAGCATGCAGAAAACTGGATCCTACATATAGATCATAATGGTTTTCCTCAATTTTTACACACCCAAAATGCATCTAGTTCTAATCAATATAGATACAGTGCCTTATAAGACTCACAGAATTTTCTGTATAGACGGCATTGAAGTCATTTAGTTCATCATCATTTTCCAAGGGTCAGCCTCTCAGGCAGAACCTGAGTGAAAATTACCTGAGAAGAGCAGCTCAGAGTCAGGGGCACGTCATTCTACTGAAGGATTGCGTTAATGGTCAAAATCATAGCACGTCTTCTCATAGAAATCTACTAATTGGTTCAGATTCTGACTTCTATTCCAGTACTGTCCTGATTGGTCAAAGCTCTAGTACTGTCCTGATTGGTCAAAGCACTATACTGAATTTCCCATTGGGAGAACAGACAAACCAATATTTTAAAGACACATTTTCTCGTCTGTGATTTAAACAGAGATCTCATCACTGTTTCTGAGGCCTCATCTTTTTAACTATATTCTTTCATCGTCTCTCCTGTTGATACTACCACTCCCAATTCATAATATCCAACATTTTACATATCATTCCAAATATGCTTTGAAAAAATGTCTAGTAATTAAGAAGCATCACTAGTCTTATAACTTTGAAATTTAATTTCCATTAATGTAACACATTAGCTTTCCTAATAGTGGCCTTACATAAAACTTGAGTTCAACCGTACTTCAAGTACCATTTCCTAAACTGCTATATAACCAGATTTCTCTACACTACTACGTATCTTTGAACCTACAAACAAGGGTGGATATGTACACCAAGTTTTTAACTTTTTGCTTTTCCCTCCTATGTTTTTTTTTTTTTTTTTTTTTTGAGAGGTTTTCGCTATAGGGCACGTGCACTCTCCAGACAGACAGAGAGAGACATAGAGACAGAAAGCGAGAAATCACCCCCCAGGGGGGATGGTCACGCCGCAATCCCTTTTCCTCCATTCTCCTCTTGGGATCTTGGGCATGCACGCACACGCACCCGGCGTGAGTTTTAAGTCACCGGGTCCGGGACGTGAACCGCGGTTGACTACGTGGGAGTCCAGCGACATAGCCATTACGCTAACTGCTGGTTCCCTTACCTCCTATTTTTCAGCCTTTCCAGTTTTTCTTGAAACCTAAATCTGTATCAAATGCATGCATATTTTAATAGCCTGTTGTAATCTGCAAATTCTATAATCTTATTTTGCAGGCATTAGTTAATTATTTGGTTCTAGTTTGGAATAAAAAGTACATAGCTCAGTGTTTCTTCACCAAGACTCTTTAATGTTGATAATGTTCTCCTTAACAGTAATTTCAGAGGGGTACACAGACAGATGTCTAAGGCATATCATCAGCATCCAGAGATCAGCATCCACCTTTGACTGTTTCCCGGCTCCTGGATGGAGCACACAGTGAGGTCAGCACTGTCTTCCTGGCCCCCTGTCTGCAGAATAGCTGGTGTGCGGGTGCTCACTTGAAAAGAACGAGCAGTCACAGTTGTATGTTCTTTAATGCTCCCAAATCAGGTTAGAATTAAGACAGAGGTCTTAAAGAGACAAACGTCATAAACTACCTATTTCTCCTAACTTAGGCTTCAAATTTGATTGTTAAGTTCCCTAAATATGCTGTGTAGCTTAGCTAGTTGAAGGTGGTGGTTGCCACTGAGGTGGGGCACACAAACGCTCCAGTGGGGAGCAAGGAGTAGAGGATCAAACATATGTTTCGAGGTACCATTCTCATCTTTTAAAAATTAGGTTTCTAGCCTATACAGTTAGGTACATCAGTACATTTATGTCACACACAAATCAATGCTGCCCTGCCTAAAAGACTTACTGTTCAGGGAATAAAATGGACAAGGGCTGGAGACTACTGGAGGAGATACCTGCATAGTCTAGGCCAGGCACCAGGCGAGAGTCCACTTAGACACAGTGGTCCGTTCCAAAGCTAAGGAGTAGGCCCTAGGCTGGCACTGGGAAGCCCCTTTTGTTGGATAAGAAATAATAAAATCCTGTTCATTTGGAAGGGATCATAGAATGGAAGCTTTTAATTTTGCACTATGGATACTGAGGTGAAGCAGGATTAAGCAACGAGACAAGCAGTTTTAAAGTCCATATGAGACACACCAGGAAAAAGAAAATGAAATAAATGCCAGAGCTGGACCTGATTCTATGGCATTGCACTTTCTCAAAATATATTACCCCAATAAAGAAGAAACAGGCAAACTAAAAGCCAAAAACAAAAACAAAGGAAACAGAGAGAAGAAATTGGGAGGTGACAGTCACTGTATGACAGCTGCTGGCTCCACACCGACGTTGACTGGTATTCTGATGAGAGCATGGAGTACAGTGAAGGAGCCCCAGCAGAGCTTCCCAGAACAGGCCACTTGCCTGTGCAGAACTTTAACCCTTTTTGAGTTCTGCCTTCAAAAGCTGTGAATCTCTGCATTGTTCTAAAATGAATAACGCATTTTCAAAAACACTGTCAAAAAGTAAAAGTTTATACTACAAATCATCCACTCACTTTTTAAAAGAATTATTTAATTTTATTTTATTATTATTATTATTATTAAATTTGCTATAGGGCACATCATGCATTCACCAGAGAGAGACAGAGAGAGAGGGAAAGTGAGAAAGCAAGCTGGCAAGGTCTTGAACTGTGGTCAGCCATGTGGGAGTCTAGCAACCCAACCAACAGACTACCTGCTGGACCAATAAAGCAGGCACTCTTAATCTTGATCCAGTAAGTAATGTCCTACAGATGGAACAGGGAGATGCTGCACACTTTATACATGACATCATATCAAACCTGCACCTCAATAAGAATGTCACCATCCTCCCTGTGAGAAAGCATATTCAAAGAATGTGCACTTTTTTTGAGAGAGAGATTTTTGTTATATGGCAAGTACACTTGCCAGAGAAACAGAAAATGAGAAATCACCCCCCACCACCACCTCGGGGGGAGTGGCCTTTATACAATCCCTTCTCTTACATTCTCCTCTTGGGATTTTGGGCACACATGCACATGTACCTGAGTTTCAAGCCTCCGGGTCTGGGACCTGAACTGCGTTTGGCCATGTAAGAGTCCAGTGATGTAACCACTACACCATTTGCTGGTCCTAGCACATTTTCTTAAAATCATACAATGGAGGGACAAACATACAAAGCTAAGCCTCTGACTGCCAATCCCACATTCTTTCCACCACACAAAGCTAAGGGCCAGTTTCATACCTGGTTAAACACACTAAGAATTTTGTCTCCAATAAAAACCTCTTGTTTTCTCAAAGGAAAAAAAAAAAAGGCAATGATATCTGTAAGCTAAGATGATGATGATGAAATTTCTCTAGGACTCTTAATTATAAGCATACACAGTAAGCTCTTACATATATTAATGATTAGGAACTCCTTGAGTCCTTAGGATGGGTGTATTCTATAAATAAGACCAATGAGTTCTCTGCTCTATGGTTACCTTCTCAGAAAGAAGAAGGGATTGAGAGTGGTAACCTTTGACTTGTTTTCCAGTGTCTACTTGAAATGACAATTCCATGAGGGCAATAATTTGTCATCACTGTATTCTTAGCTTCAGAATAGCAACTGGCTGAGGCCAGCAGGTGGCATGGTGGTTTAGGTGTTGGACTCCCACATGGCCAACTGTGGTTTGAGTCCAGACCCAGTAACTTGAAATTCATGCTGGGTACATGTGTGTGTGTGCCTAAAATCCTGAAAGGAGAATGGAGGAAAAGGGATTGCAGCATGGTCATGCCCCCAGTGGAGGTGATTTCTCATTTTCCCTCTCACTGTCTCTGTCTCCGACTAGTGCACATACCCTATGACAAAAACAAATAAACAAATTAAAAATGAAGAACAGCGACTCGCCAGTAGGACAAGCTTAGTAAATAGTGATGTAATCATAACTATGCTGTCATTAAACTAAAGTCTCCTTATGAAATACTTTGGAAATATTAAGCATCTACAGGCCTAATGACTATAGTGAAAGTGACAAACAAGATTGCACAACACAAAATCAAGCATCACAATGGCCCTGAGCGAAAGCAGCAGGAGAGAAGGAAGTGCCCAGAGCAACAGGATGCACACCATAAAATCCAGTCTTGGCCTGCACACCCAAGACTCACTTGAAAGGCCCATCTTGCAATCCCCCGACCTCGGTCTTCCCATCTCCCTGTCTTTGCACCCTATGAGTGCATGCGCAAACAGACTATGAAGTACAGACTGATGGCAGAGTGGCCTGAAAAAAAAAAAAAAAAAAACCCACAAGATCGAGATTAGTCCCAAACTCGTTGACCCATCTAGGCCCTTTTAGTCTTGAACCATACTAGTCTCTAGAGTGTCCCTCACTTCTGGCAAAGAGCTCTTGGATCGCCCTTAAACTTGTCCTGCTCGACTTCCCTCATGGCCAGTTTTGCATCTTTCAGATCAGAGAGGTGGTTCTCCAATGCTCATGAGTTAGGAGTGCAGATGTCCAACACAGCCTATGAGATACTGTGTCACCGCTATGGTTTAAATGTCCCCCCACGTTCATGTATTCAGATTTGGTTGTGATGGGATTAAGAAGGAACACACTTCTTCAGATTATGGAGTTAAAAAGTCAGGCCTTTGGGAAGAGATTAAGATTGAGGTCATTAGGGTAGGTAGGGCCCCCTTGACTGACTCCTGGTGCGTTTGTCAAGAGAGGGAATGAGGCAGAGCCTGAGGGACAGATTCACTCTGCTCTGCTCTTGTCCTCATAATGTAATACTCTGCATGGCTTGGGACCCCACCAAAAGGAAAACCCTCCTCAAGTGTGGCCCTTAGCTTTGGCTTTCTAAACAGTAAACAGAATATAACTCAGTTTATATAAGCCACCCAGACTCAGGTATTTTCTATTATTAGCAGTGGAACAGACTAGAATATCAGGGCACTGCATTTCTAACAATTGTCCTGGGGATTTTGATACAGGTAGTTCCCATTCCATCCCATTACCAATCCTTACACCCCAGGCCTGCAGGATTCCAAATAAGAACACGCAGACCAGTGAGTCAGAAAGGTGTTAGTGAAAGGAAAAAGCGTGTGAAGCACCCGAATGGAGGTAAAGAGCAAAGGAAAACAGAGGAAGGAATGTGCAATGAGGGGACATCTACCAAAAGGCAGAAATCCACAAATTTTCCACAGATTGAATGAGACAGGCAAACTGAGCAGGGCCACGGATAAAGACTGAAAGAGAGGGTGAAGTAGACATGAGTTCAAAATCTTGCACTAATTTACTTCTGTGATGTCAGAGATATTATATAATCATATCATTTTTCTGGTAGATAGTTCACTTCTATCCTACACAGATAATATTAGGTCGTCAGGAAAGTCATGACATATTTTTCTGCTTTTCTATGCAAAAATGCATAGACATTCCTGAAAACCCAATATCTAACACACACAATCCTCATGAGGATTTAATGGAACATTGTAAGTAAATAATCAGAAGCAACCTGGGTATGCTCAATA
Source organism: Tupaia tana (assembly GCA_026018925.1). Classification (NCBI taxonomy): domain Eukaryota; kingdom Metazoa; phylum Chordata; class Mammalia; order Scandentia; family Tupaiidae; genus Tupaia; species Tupaia tana. The sequence goes on from JAKSZU010000006.1 coordinate 9,156,293, forward strand.
ATGTTATCTATTATTATTTTAAAGTAATAATAAAATAAAATGAAGGGTCAGGTTTATAATTTTTTTAATTAAAAAATGCATTCTTCCTGTTTAATTCTATACAGCCAGAGTCAAAGAAAATTAGTCTTCAAGAAGTTAATGGAGGGAACCAGCAGTTAGTGTAATGGCTATGTCGCTGGACTCCCACGTAGTCGACCGCGGTTCGCGTCTCGGACCCGGTGGCTTACAACTCACGCCGGGCGCGTGTGCGTGCGTGCCCAAGATCCCGAGAGGAGAATGGAGGAGAAGGGATTGCGGCGTGACCATCCCCCCTGGGGGGTGATTTCTCGCTTTCTGTCTCTATGTCTCTCTCTGTCTGTCTGGCGAGCGCACGCGCCCTATAGCGAAAAACCTCTCCAAAAAAAAAAAAAAAAAAAAAAAAAAAAGAAGTTAATGGAAAATGTGTATTATGAAAAAGCTATATATGTATTAATTTCTTAATTTTTAGGGCACCAAAATAAACTCATTTATTTTTCAGATTTTTTTTTCTTTTTTTTTTTTGGTCATAGGGCACATGTGCATACCAGAGAGAGAGAGAGAGAGGAAAAGTATGAAACTCCACCTTAGTGAGGGCAGGTGGATACACCACAATCCCATTATTTTCCATTTTCATCTTGGGATTCTGGGCATGCATGCACATGTACCCAGTGTGTTTTTCAGTCCACCAGGTTTGGGATTTGAACAACTGAGTTGGCCATGTAGGATTCCAGTACCAACCACCACGCCACAGCTGGCTCACAAACTAGTATTTTAATTCCATTTCCCACAAACTTTTGAAGTCCTCTGGTAAGTTTCTAAGTGGAAATTGGAAGGCATTTGGCCAATGTATGTACACTACATCAAACAAATACATGCACGGACATTCCAGATCCTGCAAACCAATGTCACTTCCAGAACAATACCAGGCTACAAGGTCAGCTCCTGCCCTGACACACAGAGCCTAGGAGCAGTGGGGCCGCATGGTCCAACCACCAAGGAGGGACCTAGGGTTCCACAGACACAGTCCACTGTTAGGTCTAAATCCCCCCTGTTCACCTCCACCCTTGTACTTACGGCTTCCATTCTTCGGAGGAAGTCCTCCATGAAAATGTGGGTGCAGTCGATCCCCAACCTCAGTAACTAAATGTAATTCCATTGAACATGGCAACCCTGAATATACTATCTCTTGAAGAAACCTCTATTAATGCTGATGAAAATTGCCAGAGATTGGTTCAGGAGAGCGTGAGGGCTTGAAATGAACTCAAGCAGATGAAATTCATGAAGAAGGAACGTGTGACTAATGTGGATGTTATGCAAGAAATAATCATATTCAGGGTTACTTTCCTTGTAGAAACATATTAAATGTTACACTACACATGCAAAACACAGCTGAGGCCTACGGGGTGCAGAAAGCCTCTAATCATCTATTTGCCATGGACTGAAACTATCAGCGAGTTGACCAACACGTACGTTTAGTTTTTCTCCTTAAAAAAATAAAAATGCTGATACCTTGTAAGCCACAGACTAACTCAATATTTTTAGTCCAAGAATAAGTCATTCTCATATCTTTGAAAAATATGTACATACTAGAAAAAGTACTATGTACTTAGCCAAAATGTAACATTTGTTAAATGTGTGGAGCTAGCAGAGTTAATTTGTTTAAAAATCACATGTGGTGAGCTGAATTCGACTTGCCAAACGTTGGGTGAACTTGCGGGGACCGAAGCAGGTGAATTAATCCACAAATGACAAATAAATACCTTGGTTGTTATGCTTTGAGGTCAGCCACTGTCAGACATGGCCCTGTAATATCAGATACCATTGTGGACAAGACTCACATTGGTAGGTAATTCTCAGAATCCAAAGGATGGCGTTTTTGCCAAGTGCAACTTAAAAACTGAGCTGCTGATTGAATGAATGTTACCAAAAGCCAGTCTAATTGTTTTTCTGAAAAGCCAAAGTCGAAGGTATTTACTATTGGAAACTTTCTCCATGAAAACACCACTGATTGTCTCGAGTGGCCTTGAGTGATAGGTGATGAGACCAGGCTTTCAGTAACATAATCACATAAATGATCCAGGCCATCTAATCATTTTTCTCACGTTCGTAGAGGTTAGAAACATGACCACACAATCCAATATTTTAGGGCATCTATATTGTGGGTTGTTGGGAAAGTCAAGCTGCACCCTGCATAGAAAAACACATCATGACTGTCCCTTCTCTGTGGGCTATTTTAAAAACTGCTTTGGAGAATGTGCAGATAAATACCAGAAACTGAAGGAGAGCTGAGGGTGTACAGAAACGGCTGTACTTTTTTATGGTGGAAGAAACAGACTGAGGAAACAGAAGCTGAAAGAGAAAGGCTGTGAGACAGGCGATCGCTTAAGAGTGTTGGTGCACGAGCACTTGTTGTGGCTCTTGTAGCCAGCCACTTCTCCCCTCCTGAAGACAGAATAATGGTGGGGGCTGGATTGTGGCAACGCTCCAAGAGGCTGACCCAGACATGGGGAGGTTCCGGGTTCACATCTGGAGACCCCCCTGAGTACATCTGTGACCTCGGACTGGTGAAGCTGGAGGTGGACTTCAGTACCAAGGCACTGCTGGGGGTGCTGGGTCTTTCTCTCTCTTTTCTGTCTCTCTTGTTCATGGAAGAAATAAATACATAAACTTTAAAAAAAATAGGGCAAGGGATGCAAGTGATAACTGGTAATTTACTACTATGTTTAATCATCTTTAAAAAATTTTTGGGGGGAAAAGAGAACACTGTGTATTTGATACTAGAAAATATGTACATTCAGGTCCTCATTTGTCTATTTAGCAAATAAACCACGCATGGGCTGAGGTGCTGGGAATGAATCAGTGAAAACGATCAGGCAAAAATTCTTGCCCTCCTGGAGCTCACGTTCTAGTGGAGAAAAGGAAACGCAGGAAAAAGCCAGATTACAGAGAGCGCCACCTACAGTTAAGGCCACGGAGAAAATAGTTCAGGACAAGAAGAGGCTGGAGAGGCAATTTAAGCAGGAGCATCAAGAACAGCCTCATTAACAAGGAGATTTTTGAGCGAAGATCTGAAATAAATGAGGGGACAAGGCAGGGCTGGGAGGGTGGGAGACACAGGAGCTGGGATAAACAGAGTCAACGCAAAGGTCAAGGCCAGAGTACCATCCACCAGTGGCAAGGAGCTTCCCATGGAGGAGCAAAATAAGCTAAGAGGAATCCTAGGAGGTCTGGGAGAGACAAGGTGGAGGCAGCACTGCAGAGCCTTTGAATTGTGCTGCATATACGGAGTAGCAACACGACAGGATTTACATCGTTATAGGATTTCCCTAGGTTCTATCTGAAGTGATTCCCATAGTTATTTATCAATGATAATTTTGTGCAAGCCATTCAATCTTTGTTCATCTCAGCTAGGACAGGAGAACCAAATAAAGTCATTAAAATGCTCTATGTAAACTAGCACACCCTTCATGCTCTCCTTGGCCATGTGGCCATTACATCCAGCGATGTAACCATTACCCACATTGCAGTGACTAGACCTCACCTATGGATGCCCACCAGGTTGACCAGTTCTTGAACTCAGGGAATGCCTCTTCCCAGTTGTGTATGTGGCACCTCATACAACGTTAGGAGAGACTCGACAAATATTTGTTGAACATAAGGCATTGCAAAACACAAGAATTACAAAAGAGCTCATAAAATAAGAATCCACATATTAATAAGCTCCTTGTAGAAACAGAAACATAAATCTTTCTTCCTAAACTATTCCAGCTGGAACTTTTTGTTGGACTTATCAGCCAGGATTCTCCAACTCAACAGTATGAGTAATCAATAAAGTTGAACCAGGTCTGGAAATCTTTGGGAAACTATATTGTTTTCAACAACTCACAATATTCATTTTTTAATTGTATGGATAAAATTTATGAGCAAAGTAGCCGAGAAAAGATTTTTCAACTTGGCATCTGGAAATCCTTGCAATGCATGCATTATTTCTTAAATCACATTTTGTTTGACTCTCTGCTTATGCTTTATTTCTTTTATTTTTAGAGAGAGATTGTTTTGTTATAGGTCATGTGAGCTTGCTAGAGAGATAGAGAGGCAGAGAGATAAAAAGTGAGAAATCAGCCCCCCCCCCCCCCCCGGAGGGGGGGATGTTGATGCTGCAATCCCTTTTCCTCCATTCTCTTATTTGAAATTTTGGGAGCACACACACACGTGCCTGGGGTCAGTTTTAAGCTGCCAGGTCCAAGACTTGACCCGCAGTCGACTATGTGGGAGTCCAGCGATGTAACCATTACGCCATATGCTGGTCTCATCTGCTTATGTTTTTAATTGCTATCTAAAAGACATATTCAGTATTTAGTCAGATGTATTCACATGCTATAAATACTTGGATGTTTTTAAAAAACTTAAAAATAGTTCAAAATCTTTCCCATATAAAATATTTATATTCTGTGATTTAGAGTAAGAGATGATCATACCATCTAATTAATCAACTTTTTATTTTTTAAAATTCTCTATTGGATCACATGCATATACTGTGTCCTAGAGTTTGAAATGTAATGCTATTTATATCTATTTGACATTACAAAAAGGTGACTATAATCCTAGAGTCAAGCTTCACAGACATTTACTTTTATATTTAAGTGTTATTATTTAACAATAGTCAATATGGAAAACACTCCCAAATGTCAAGAGTTTTTTCAAATCCATATTTTTCCTTCCTTTTTTATACATTCAATCATTGTATATCATTACAACTTGCACTATGAATCCATATTCTTAATCTATGACTTTCACTCTTCAAAAATAACAAAAGATTTCTGAGACTTACTATGACTAACATAAACTTTCAACTTTTAATTAATTGAAATAAAATATTTAGCAAGAACTACTCCCAGAACTTGGATAAGTCTTCTTTTGTTAGCTTCTTTAGAACAAAATGTATCCATGGCTAGGACATTAAAATATTAAAACAAGCGACAATGTTTCTATTAAAAATAAATTGTTTTAAAAAACATGGTCAATAAGGTAATTATCCATACTTAGTATCTTAGTTACAAAGTCATTTAAATTTCAAATAATATTCGTGAAGTAGAAGTTTTATCTTCTGATTGTCATAATTGAAAATCATTCTGTCACTGTTATTATCCATATAAAAACACTTCAACTTTGAAGATAAAAACCAGACCTTCTAAAATATCCCATTTTACTGTTCTCACAATTCTATAAGGTACACCTATCTCACAAATATATAACAATCTGATGAATAATTCCCATCTTGTTAAACCACTAGCTTTCAGAAATCGAGTTTTCTTCAGTCTGTTGACTATCACACATATTTTCTTAATGACAGTGGTGGCTTAGGTGAAATTGACAAAGTCATACATTTTGGTCAACAATCTTCTCAATGCGTTATCTGAATAAAAGCAATCTGGCAACAGTTAGATGACAAAGGTTTTCTCTAATTATGGGATATATGCATCCCATTTACACCTGCACCATTTAGAATGATCAAAACATGTAATTATGGCATTCTAGTTCTCATAAAAAATATCAATGAGAACCAAATAATCTCTGCAAGAAAGGGGAAGCAATGCAACAAGTTAGCTGTCCGATATCACTGAATTTTTAGACTTTCCACAGTGAGACTGGTTGGGTGACTTTTACGCCTTTAGTTTCTAAGAATCATTTCTTAGAGGGTGGGGTTATTCATTTAATTATTCACCAAAGGGGGAAAATAAAAAGACCCAGTCTTTCCAAATCAACTTCTTATTGAATTATAAATAGATAGAAACATGAACAACCATAACTTTTATAACATGGAAAGTATGTATCTATGACACACCAAGTTTTACTAAAAGCAATGATTAAACAGTTATAAAGGATAGTTAGCAAGGAAAGGCACCTCGATCCTCACACCCGCTTTCGGTTCATTTGGTTATTTGTCCTTTAGAATTTCAATGTTCAGACACTAAATAAACTGACAACCCTGAGGTCAAGAGTAAATTCCTACCATATTTTCTACATATTACTCTCAACCTGCATTTTTAAAACTTTAGCGAACGTCATCCCAAAAACATTAATAACGAAAGCATTGAGAAACCAAACACGGTTAGTTTTCACTTCGTTTCTTTTACCTTTGCTGCACCCTTGGAATAAATGGTCCTTAAACACTTGGGAACTGTGTTCTAGGCGAACAGTCCACTAGACCCAAAGACGAAAGACTACTCTTCCTTCTCAGGCCACGGTGTGGACGGTTCGGGGCATCCTCCCTCCTGCTCCGCCCTCCCGCGCCCGGGCCAGAAGGAATCAGAGGAGCGCAGACACCGCGCAGGGAGTGAAGAACCGCCTCAAAAAAAGTCAGGGCGCCGAATTTTCATAGTTTAATTTCTGCTTTCACTCGCACACAGTCTAAGAGAAAGCAAAGCAAGGCGCATCCGCGATACCACAAGCCTAGTGGTAGCGTCTTACAAGAGAAAAGAATCCAGTTCAGCCAGGCACAAAGGTCTCCATGGTAACAGTGAATTTAGACCCCCATTGGCATTATTTATGCAACATTTCATCACAAAAGGACCCTCCCACTAGCCTGCCTAGCAAATTCTGGTTTCCTAATCTTCCATTCCTTTGCCTAGAATTTACATCTGGATTCTTAGCTTTTATGTATTTTATGTATCTCACACATAAAAAATTTAAAAAGACAACCAAAACCAGAAATCATAGAATCATTCACAAACTGCATCCAGACATTCCTTCCTGGATGAACTCAAGAGCAGGAGCTGTTCAAGATTGTTTAAGAGTTTATATTCAAAGCCAATCTAGTTTTGATTTCAAAGATGGACAAACAGAAGTTTATTCCGATTATTTCACTGTTGTGCAATGAGAGCATTCCAAGAGAGTATAAATGTGGCGGAATCTAACCAGCCCGAAGGACTAACAGAAGGGAGAACTTGTCTAGTTGCTACGTAGAGGTCACAGTTTGTACATTGATATCCAACCCCTCCCACTGCAGATATTATAGGACCTCAGATAACTTTTCGGAGACTTTCAACTGTTTCTATTTCATCCATAACTTCTCAAAACAGCATTTCAGCAATTGGTCACCACATGGACTGCAGGCCCACCTGTTACAATCAGAGGATCTGGGCTAAGTCTTTTAAAACAGAGGTAACATCCCAATGCTGTGAACTGTTAGCTGCTCAAGTAATTCCTCAACTCTAAAACAATACACACATACACATTATGAGGCTAAGATATGAAGATGTCATCTCGTCATTCCTTTCTTTTAATGGAATCAGCACAGTGTATGACATCTGAAAAGAGAAATCTAAGTTCTGCCTAAATTTCTCATATAAATTTACGCCTGATTCTATCCCTATTATTATTGTAAATGGAATTGTATTCCCATTTTTTGGAAACATTTTGGTTTATGTTAGAGTTTCCAGGAAAAAAGGAGAATAAATTCGAGACTGTCAGCCGTAAAAATGGTTAAAAATAAATTGTAAAGATGCATAAATATTTGTTCTTAACAAAATTCAATATTTATAATTTAAAAAGAAAACTTTGTAAACTGGAAATAGAGGGGAATTTCCTCAATTCTGAAATGACAAAAAGACCTTCCTAAAAAATTATGAGTTAATGGGCCGGCAGGTAACTTCATAGTTAAGAGCACTGAAATCCCACATAGCCAACTGTTGTTTCAGCCCCAGACCTGGTGGTTTTCTTCTCTCTCTCTCTCTCTCTCTCTCTCTCTCTCTCTCTCTCTGTCTCTCATTCTGTTCTTCTCTGGTCAAATTAAAATAAATGAATAAATAAAGCTAAATAAAATCATTTTTTAAAGAATTATGAGTTAAGTATTAAAAACTTCCCCTTAGATACGAATGATACCATCACTCCTATTTACCATTATACTAGAGCCCACAGGTGATAAAGTTAAAACAAAACCAAACCATTGTACACAAATATCGATTTTCATTCTCTATACCAGTAATAAGATAATTAAAACGATAGCATTTCTAATCATAAAAAAGTATCTGATAGCTAGAAATAAATCTACAAGGGTAGTGTAAGACCTCATTAAACACTACACAACACTATGAAAGTTAAAACAGCCCTAAATGACTGGAAGGAAACACCATGTTTTGGATGTATAGATTTTTTTTTTTTTTAAGAGAGATTTTTGCTATAAGATGCATGTGCTCATAGGAGAGACAAAGGGACAGAAAGTGAAAAATCACTCCCTAGAGGGGATGGCCATGCTGCAATCTCTTCTTTTCCATTCTCCTCTTGGGATTTTGGGCATGCACACACAAGCACCTAGTGTGAGTTTTAAGCCACCAGGTTCAGGACTTGAACTACTGTGGACTAAGTGGGAGTCCAGTGACGTAACCATTATGCCATCTGCTGGTCCTTTCAGTTTATAAAGATTTCAGGGTTCAGCAGGTGGCGTAGTGGTTAAGACTTTTGCATGGCTGACCGTGGTCTGAGTCCCGGACCTGGTAGCCTGAACATCATGCTGGGCACAGATGTGTGTGTGTGCCCAAAATCCCAGGAGGAGAATGGAGGAGAAAGGACTGTGGCACGGCCATTCCCCATAGGGGAGTGATTTCTCACTTTCCCTCTACTGTCTCTCTCTGTCTCCTTTTGGCAAGTACACATGCCCTATGGCAAAAACTTTAAAACAAACAAACAAAAACAGATGTCAATCTTCTGGATTAATTGATAGATTTAATACAATTCCAGTTAAAACTTCAGTATGCTTTTCTGGAGGTGGGGGGGGGGTGAGGTGGCAAATTGTGGATTCTAAAATTGATACAGAAATGCAGAAGGCCAAGATAAACAGGAGGTCTTAAAGGAAAAGAGCACGTCTGGACAACAGCCTATCAGCAAACATGGCAGATCATGAATCTGACAATTAAGACCTCGTGGTATCCATGGAAGGACAGACAAATGGAAGGGTTGAACAGGAGAGAATCCAGAAACCTGTCCTGGGTACACCTGATTTATGAGAATCATGACACTGCAGTGCAAAGAGAAAGGTGACAACAAAAAATCAATTCCCAATGGAAAGTAGGATTAAATTAAAACCTCTGAGAGCAAAATATCCGACACATTCATGATCTCAAAGTAGCCAAAGTTTGCTTTCACAAAATGTGCCAACCATAAAAGAAAACTAGAAAGTTAGAAACTAGGCCATATTAAAATCAGTAAATTCTGTTTACCAAAGATGATGTTATCTACAAAAGTAAAAGAAAACTGGTGGAAGAAAAAACTTTCACTCCACAATACAATGTAACAGGACACTATTAGGTACTCCAGTAGAAAAGGGGCAAAATACTTGAACGGGTACTTCACAAAAGAGGGTAATCACATGACTCTCATGGCCAATAGATACATGTGAAGATGAGTAATTTCATTGCACATCAGGATATACAATTGTAACCACCATGGGATGCCAATATACACTCATCAAAAGGACCAAAACTGAGCAAGGGAGGAAAGAGAGAGAAAGAGCCAAATATGGGCAAGTATAGGTGTTACCAGACCTTCCATAAATGATGAGAATGTGAAATTGTAAAACTAGTTTGATACTTATCAATGCTCTTTTTTTCCCTCCTTGGTTCTACTTATTTATTTAGCCAGAGAGTGAAGACGCTCAAAGGAGAGAGACAGAGAGAGAGAGATTGAGAACGATCCCCTCATGGGGGACGGTCATACCACAATCCTTTCTCTTACATCCCTCCCTCCTTTGGGTATTTCGAGCATGTGCACACACACACCCCCAATGTGTTTCTCAAGTCACCAAGTTCAGATTCAAACAGTGTAGTCAGCCATGTGAGAGCCAGTTGCCCCAGCCACAGGTTGGCCCTGTCACTATTCTTTTTTTTGGGGGGGGTGGGGAGAGGATTTTTGCTATAGGGCGTGTGCACTCACCAGAGAGACAGAGAGACAGAAAGCAAGAAATCACCCCCCAGGGGGGACGGCCACTCTGCAATCCCTTCTCCTCCATTCTCCTCTCGGGATCTTGGGCATGCACGCACACGTGCCTGGCGTGAGTTTAAGCCACTGGGTATGGCACTCGAATCACGGTCGACTACATGGGAGTCCAGCGACATAGCCATTACACTAACTGCTGGTCCCCCCATCACTATTCTTTATACACACACTCTTCTCAGCAAATCTACCCCTGGGGATATAAACCACACGTATGTGCACATATGTACACTAGAAAGACATCTACTAAAATGCTCCTGTCAGTCCCAACTGGACATCATGGAAATGCCCCAAAACTGGAATGGATATAGTATGGTATACACCATGGAAGACTCTTCAACATAGAAAATAAGCTGCCAATACTCACACTCAGCATTATGACTGTCATACACATAGCAGTGATCTAGCTATACCTGGTGGTCCATGTATTTTTCTGTATATATTATTCCTAAAAAAATACAATCCTGAATTATTTCCAACACTAGATTTTTGGAAGCTATAACAAGCTTGCACATGTGAAAACAGGAAATATTATTTACCTACTAAGTATCTTTGATCTAAAAACAAAATAAAATTAACCTCAAAAGATTCTAGAATTATTCTTGCCAATTTTATTTTTTATAAGAAAATAAAGGATTTTTAAGTTTACAAAGTAAAAGTAGCACTAAAAGATGGTGAATCATTACCTGGTGTAGTATTACTAATTTTAAAAGAATTTACTACGGGGGCTGGCAGGTGGTGTGGTGGTTAAGGTGCTAGACTCCCACATGGCCAACTGCCATTTGAATCCTGGATCTGACAGCTTGCTTTCTCACTTTCTCTCTCTCTTTCTCTCTGATCAAATTAAAAAGTAATAATAATAAATAAGATTAAATAAAAAATTCTTTATTAAAAGGAATTCACTATGCTGTGGCCCTCATGGATAAACAAAACACAACTACGTTTTAGTATACTGACCATTTTTATCTACCAACACTGAGTGGAAGGTGATAGACTACACTGCACAAACAGGAGAGCTTTAAATGATAAATGGGTGATGTTGTGGCGATTTACCAGTTTAATGTCAACATTTAAAGTTTTTGTTTTTAATAAAAACTGATATTTATGAGAGACTTTTTAAAAGACTTGCCTCTTTCCTGAAAATTTGGCTTTTCACTTTCTGAGAATCAGCATTCCAGTGTAAAACTCTGTAATTCTATGTATTATCCTTGCAAACTCGAAGGTATAAAATTATAAATGACCGACAGCCAAATTACTGAGTCTGCCTTCCAAGGGGCAGAATACAGCTCCAGCAAGAAGATTCTTTTGCAATTCAACAGTTGCAAGGAGTAATGTTTTCGGGCCAGCTTAGCTCTTCATTTGTAGTCCTGCAGTTCTCTGCTGCCCATGGCCAAATGGATGGCAGGAGGTGGTAACAGAGAGAAGAGAAAGGGAAGAGGAAGGAAGCGGAATACACAATGCTGGACATGTGCCTAGAGCTCTGGGAGCAACAGCTAGTCCCATGAGACTGAAACCCCAGGGCTGCCTGCTGCTTCCCGAAACCCTTCAAAGCCAGTACTGGACACACTCAGAAACGGGACACTTGTTCTGGGGAGACCAGACGTGTCCATTATCACACACGTCCTTATATGCAAGAATCAGTGTAAATCTGAACGCAGCAACTAGGAGCGTAGCGTAGGGTACATTAAATCCTAGTGAGTTCTGGTTACCATTTGCTCTACCCGGGTATGAGCCTCTTTTGGGAACCTTTCGATGGGAAGTTACACACCTTCCTTCACTCCATGGCTCAAACTAAAGCTCATTCCAAGACAGATTAGGAAGACCAAATGATTTCAGGGGCAGTTCTCCCCATTTCATACCCTGGCATGAAATTAATTTTACTGGATGCAAAGCACTTTTGGTTTCTCAATAGGACAGGTTCTTAGTCTTCGAGGTAATAGTTCCACAAACCTCCTGGCATTTCTGAGGATGAAATGATCAATTCATGCAATTCATATGAATATACATTTTTGGCATAAACAAAGCTTAAAGACAGGAATTCCCAGTTATTAAATCAATGACGGCAGTGACTGCAATTGTATCATTAACTAGAGGTAAAAAAACACATCTTCTATACGGAGGACTCAAAAAGATCTGCTAAAATGTCACAATGCTCTAGTGTCACCACGAATACATGCTCTTTTCAAATAGTATTAATAATAAGAAAAATGTAGAATTCTCATTTTTAGAACAATCTTCCTCTTTTACTCTGATACACACACAGATACACACACACATCCCACACACGCACACACATACATTCACACAAAGAAGCAAACACTCATACATACACGTATATGGCAGAATACAAAATTTTAAGTTACAATGCAGATTTTCCTCATGGCAGAACTGGGCCCATTTTCTGTGTATTACCAGATGAAAAGGGTCTATCATATTTTACCCTCTTCCTGTTCTCAAGCATACATTTAAGGCACTGTCTTCTGAGAAATAACCGAGTACTAAGAAGATTGCATCTTAATCTCCTAGCATTAAGAGTGGCATTTGTTTCCATTTTTTGCATAATTAGCTCATGTCTTTATTTGATATCCTTTAACATTTATGTAAAGTGGTGATCATGAATAATACTCTGTCAAAACAGAGTAGGCCCTGTTCCTTTGGCTGGGCTTAGGTATTATGTCATTGGCTCTGGGCGAGGAACCCAAGGAATACCAATAAGAAAACGCACATGACTAAGCATTTTAAGTTCTTCCCACAGTGTGTTTGGCTAAGACACTAGCTCAAGAGACTACTTTAAAAATATTTCTTTGCAAAGAAACTAAAAACAACAATAATAACAACAATAACCAAACTGAAGTGCAAAGATATCAGATGGGTGCATTTAAAACAAAATATAAGCAAATTCTTGAAAACATACTACATTTCAATAAGTCAAAAGATAACTATATCAATAGTTCTATGGATAGATACTTCTATCAGTACTTCTATTTCCTAGGATATATTTTTGTAGGTTATAATCACAGTTTCTTCCATATCGCCTCGAATAGGCCATCCTCTAACTTTAAAGAGTTCACTGGGCCGTAGGGACTTTCAGTATAGAGAACAGTGATTAATGTATTGGAGAGGAGGGATTACAGATAAAGGTACCAGCTCCACATGACTGGCATTCTGATAATTCTAAGACTCCAGGGTTTATTTTGTGCTTTTTTGTTTGCTTGTCATTATTTAAGAAAACAACAACTAAAAACAGCAACAAAAGTGATAGCAATGTTTAAATATTTGGTCAGCAACTGTTCAGGAGTTATAGTGCATTTGTTACATTTCTCCTTGAGTGCCTAAGAACAGTCTCTAAATTCATTCTTTGCCGTAGGGTGGGCAGGTGTGTGTAGAATGAGGTGAGGTAGGGAGCTAACTTAAGCAAGGCCAAACTGATCTCAATCTAGTAAAAGGATTTTGCTCTCAGGAACCGTAGGACTCTGCATTAAATGGATGAGGATTATAATAGACTCATTGCCTAAAAATTTGTCAAGATGTCACATGATCCTTGGAGAATTTTGGAGACTTTCCCCTACACATTTTAAATACACCTGTATCTACTTCTGAACATTGCTCTTATACTGATACTGGTATCCTAAAAGCAGGAGCTTGAGTGTATGTTACAACTCAAGTTGTTCTAGAATTGATAATGCATTGTTTGAAATCAGTGTTTGTTTAGGAGCCTACAGACTGCTTCAGCTCCTTAGAGGTCCTGTTACTGAGGCTGCTCCCTTTAGTACTTTAGTCCACCTGGAAGTGACTCCTTGGCATTTTCAAAATTGCTCACATCGTCTGATGGACTAGATGAGAAATTAAGGCTCTGTAGCTCACAGATGTATGCATGCTCTCAATTTCTTCCTCTAGATTTGCAATCAGATCTCAGCCATGAATGTGTTTTCCTTAATTCCCAAAAGAGCACTCTGGATTGGGGATTTTTATTAAATGATAAACATAAGAAGAGCTGGCATTTTACTGGGTGGGTAACTCACTATTGGATAACAAGGAGAATTCACTTCTCACACCACTGTAATGTTCCTTGTTCTTATGTTTTCACGTGGTAAGAAAGAAATGCATTTTTGCTATAGCAAAAATCAGCTTGGGGGCTGGGTGGTGGAACAATGGTAATGCAACTAAACCCAAATGGAAAAGTTCCTGGGTTCATGTCCAAAGACTTCCTTGACCATTCAGGGTGTGTGTACCGGTGCCAGTGGTCTAGGTTGGCTGAGGCTGGAGACTATTGCTGCCTGAACACCCTGTTGGAGGTATCTCTCTCTCTCTCTCTCTCTCACTCACTCTATCTCATGGAAGAAATAAATAAGGCAACTTAAAAATTACTAAATAATCTTTTTTTTTTCTTTTTTTTTTGAGACGTTTTTGCTATAGGGCACATATGCTCTCCAGAAAGACAGAGAGAGACAGAGAGACAGAAAGCAAGAAATCACCCCACCCCCCCCCACCCCCCCGGCGGGGATGGCCACGCTGCAATCGCTTCTCCTCCATTCTCCTCCCGGGATCTTGGGTACACATGCACTGCGCCCGGCGTGAATTTAAGTCACTGATTCGGGGACTCAAACCATGGTCAACTACATGGGAATCCAGCGATGTAGCCATTATGCCATCTGCTAGTCCCAATAAGTAATCTTTTACTAAAAGGTCACTAAAGTCACTATTACATCATTTATCTGATTACATTTGAATGGTATAATTGTAGCCTCTTAAATACAAGGAAAAATACATTATATTCACCTTTGATAAGCCTTTTCTGGGAAGGTTTATAAGTTGAGGGAAGAGAGGAACTGTTTATGTGTCTTTCATTTACAATATTTTAATATATAGATTGAAGACCAAGAGCTGAAAAAATTGCTGGGGACCTGTGGTCCCCAGAGTAACTTATGAAAAGTATGAGACTTAAAAAAATTTCACCAAAAAAATACAGATGTAAAAATCTAATATTTATTAAAGTTAATATCCATTAATGACTGGCGCACAAAATGTCAGAAGGAAGTAAATGTAACAAACATCACAATGCATGGACAATCACTGCAGCAGGCAACGGTGTCACAGCAATATATCTTGGCAAATGGAAAAAATAAAAGGTGTTGAAGGAGAAAAATCTACCTATCTTAGAAAATTTTTACTTTAAACACGTATTTTATCTACAGCAGATCTTTTTGGAAGCTTATGTCTTCTAGAAATTTTTGGTAGGTATAAACTTGTTTAGGTACACTTATTTAATGACACGTTTGCAGTTTTTCTCATTAATTTCTATCATGGATCAAATCTTGAATTTGCCAACACTAATTTTTCTATATATACCATTTTCTTCTTAAATGTGATATCCATGGCTGGCAAGAGCTTCAAGGGCTTCAGGGTTTTTAATTTTTGTTTTTGTTTTGTCTTTCCTTTTGTTTCACTTTTGCAAGTTCTTACAAATCCAAAACTGTTGGAACCTTTCTTCTTTATCCATGAGGTTGATATGGATCAAAGGTGAGATTTATGTCTGAGTATGCAATTCAGAGATGAGTCAGGGTGATAGAAAAGGGATTGAAAATATATAGTTCAGATTTTCTGTTGTGGATTCTAGGCCACCAACTTTATTATTAATGTTTTGATCATGAGAAATGGCAGTCAGACACAGCTCTCAATCGGGTTGTCAGAAAACTCATGATGTATTATTTTTGTTTTTCTATGCAAAAACACATCATGACTTTTCCAACAATCCAATAATTTCTGCAGTCTTAGTATATACCTGGGAACCCTAAAGGCAGAAGTTTCTTTGGTCTCTCTCTGATGTCATTCTACTGCCATGGAGATGCTTCTGAGTAACATGCTGAAGAATTCCACAGACAAGAAATAGCTCCAAAATGCATCAGTGCACCCACTTTCAGGGAATCTCAAATACTGAGCCCAGGCATGTTTTTAATCCAATTATGGAGCAGAAATATAATATGGCTCTGAGCTCAAGTGGTGATTAAAACATGCTATTTAAACTTTCACTTCAACTACCATCTATGTTTTTTTTGATCTGGCATTGCTGGAGAGCTAAGACATTTATCTACTTAACCAGATTACATATATGAGTAGTCTTGAAAAAAGTTCAGAAAGAATGTGTAATACTAAATGAAAAACTATGTATTGATTTCTAAATTTTTGCACCAAAGTAAACTCATACTTTAATTCCATTCCATGAACGGTTTGAAGTCCCCCATATACATGTATATGTGATATATACATACATGTGTATAAAGATACAATGTATATTGATGTGTACACATGTACATGCATATATATGTACATATATACACACTGTTTTTGCATCAGTGTGTGAAAAGCATTTGCTAAATTTTAGCAGTATGTATAGTATGTACAAAATATCTCCCATAGTATACTAGGTACATTGTTTTCTTTTTTTATGTGTTTTTTCAATTAATCTTCTTTTGAATTTTAAAGACATTTTTAACTTTTATTTTTCTAAAGCAAAAATTACAGATATTTTTTATTTTCAACAGAAATCTTATTTTTTTTGTCTGTTAAATGTTTCTTGCCTTTGCTCCTGTCAATCACCCTCTACCACCCTCCCCGCCCAGCACACAGTCCCTTTCCTTACAGTCTCTGGTGGCTGCCTTATGCTCTCTACTATCATATCTTTGGATCTTTCCATTTCTGTCATAGAGTGCAGATATTTGGTACGTATTGAGTAGGCATATATAGAGTGTGTTTTTCCATGTTTGGCTCACTTCACTTAACATTAAACCCTCTATATTACCCACTTAGAATCAAATG
Organism: Tupaia tana; assembly: GCA_026018925.1. NCBI lineage: Eukaryota > Metazoa > Chordata > Mammalia > Scandentia > Tupaiidae > Tupaia > Tupaia tana. The sequence continues at coordinate 9,173,117 of JAKSZU010000006.1, forward strand.
ATGTGTCTCATTGTTTCTTAGGCTGAGTAATATTCCTTAGTATATATGCCCCACAGTTTTTCAACCCAGTCATCAGTTTTGGGATACTTAAGCTAATTCCACATCTTAATAATTGTGAATAATACTCCAATAAACATGGATGTGCAAGGGTCTTTCTGACTGAGAGATTTCCTATCCTGTGGGTGAATACCAAGAATAGAATCACTGGACAATAGGGTAGCTCTACTTGTAGGTTTTTAAAAAACCTCCATATTGGGGACCAGCAGGTGGCACGGTGGTTAAGGTGCTGGACACTCCCACATGGCTGACCATGGTTTGAGTCCAAGATCTGGTGGTTTTCTTTCTCTCTCTCTCTAGTCAAATTAAAAATAAATTAATGAATAAAATTAAACAAATAATTCTTTAAAACAAGAAAAGCCTCCATATTGTTTTCCACAGAGGTTGTACTAATTTACATTCCCAACAATAGTGTAAAAGGGTTCCCTTTTCACCACAACCTCACCAGCACTTGTCACTCTATATTTTTGAGCCTAACCATTGTAATTGGGGTTAAATGGTATCTCATTGTGGTTTTAATTTGCATTTCTCTTATGACAAGAGACTTTGCCTGTTGGCCATTTGTAAGTCTTCCTTGGAGAGTTGTCTATTCAGTTCGTTCGCCCATTTTTTAATTGGATTTTTTTTTAGTGGGCGAGCTGCTTGAGTTGTCTATATATTCTGGTTATTAATTGCTTGTCTAAGGAATAATGTACAAACGGTATTTTTCTATGTTGAAAAAATATACCAATAATTGTTCCAATAAGTGTGCATATCTTTTTATGAAGACAGGGCCAAGAAATTTTATTTTTAAATTATTGGGTACGACACTTTCAGATAATGGTGTTAGCAATAAAGGTCTGATCTGGAAAGAAATGTTAGCAATTAGATCATCAGCAATAGCACAGAAGTCAGAAGGTGATGAGAATATTGGTGGTACAAATGCAGTAGGAACAACTTATAAGCAGACATTGCAAAGGCATCCAAAGTGCTTGTCTACTGATAACACTGAAAGCTCTCAGATAAAGATATAAGTTAAATGTTAAAAAGTAAAGAATTCTAAATCTAATAAATACTGTTACTTGACTCCCTTAGTAAAGACATTTTTATGAATGATACTCTATTTTAATACTATATATGAATGTGAACTATTTTAGAATATTTCATTTCTGAAATGGAAGTATAATGGAGGAATATTTGAGTAAGTATTTATACTGATACACAAGAATGTGCATACATACATTTCTCATGTACATAATACTGAGCAATACTGTATTTGAGAACTATAAGACAACTAATATCACACAGATTTTTGTTTCTATTTTTTCATAGCAACATATCCACCTGTTTTCCACTTACAACCTAATTGAAATGATCAGATTCCATTCCTCCCCATTTTGCGGACTTTCTTACAATAATGTGGAAAATGGCATATTGCTTTATTTGAATTTTATGTTTTTGTGTACAAAGTTTTCCTGAAAAAAAGACACATCAAATTAAACCATAAATAACTGGAATAGATTTAATTCAGGTTATTAAAAATAAAATTAAAATCTCTAAGTTCTCACATGGTCTGTTTGAAAATCCTTAATCACTTAAAATACATTAAAATAACTATGTTAGATTAAATTGTTAATATTTAATTATTCACTTCTCATAAGTCATTAAGATTTTAATGACTCATAGTTTTCTAAGTGAGAAAATATACCATAATGATAATACATAAATATATCTATTGCCATATAGTTTACAAAATGGTTTTACATAAATTGTCACTTTTGATCTTCTTAATAATCTTTCAAGCAGTTATTAATACCTAAAACCAGAATGATATTATGAATTTCATAGCAGAAAGCTAATTTATATCAAAATTCTTATTTGGGAAGTTAAATCACCAGGCTAATTATGGAAAATAGTCAGGGCCATATTATAAGATACTTCGGTAGTGCTCATTAGCAAACACATTCAGCTGTCTCAGAATGTTCCCAGAATGCCTTCAAGCCCCCACCCCCAGAATTCTCCAGAGTTTTGCCTGTTAGAGAAACGTGACCCCTCCCTACCACCTTTTGTTTCCAAGGCTCAGAATGGCACAGACATTCCTCAAAGTATGTAGAATTAAGTCCCCTTAATAAAAAAAAAAAAAAAAAAAAAAAAAAGTATGTAAAGTACTATGAGATTCAGCATCTCTGCCTATGAAAGTTAATGATATCATTTCTTGTTTTTAATCTATTTTATTATTGTAAAATACCCCATCATAGGAATTTAACATTTCATATTGCAAATGGCTCAGAACAATGCACCACTTCAACATTAAGATGATCATAATTAGGAAATTACAGGTAAGGATATATTAGAGGTTTCTTTTTCCTCCATTGTTGGTACCAAGAATAACTCCATGATTGCTGTTGTCTGGGAAGATTTGAGACTCTGAAACCACACCAATGAGTATTTCTTCCTCTTAGGCGAGCTCCCCACGGACATGTGTCAGTATGCATAATCAACACGATGACATTAGATAGCGCGACTCAAACACTTCCTCCGCGGTCTCAGCAAGAAACGAGGGCGCTGCCCTTTGGCCATGGAGACCAGAACGTCTCATCCAGTCATCTGTCCAGATGGCAGAGTGACACACGGAGCCACTGGGGCACTCATGGAATAACCGACAATATCCGGGTTTGAAAGGCAGAAACAAAGAAATGGTTTCACTTTCTCTTTAAATATTAACAAATAGGAAATTCAACCATCTAAAAGGCTGCTTTTCATTTTGCAACCTAATAAGATTAAAGTATGATGATGGATTGACACAATCCTTACTCCGTAATTCTCCTGTGTCACTGGTATCTTCAAATCAAAGAGGGGATAAATTCAGTAAATTACAAAACAATACATTCTAAGGACTAATTAAAACACTTTGACAAATACAATATACATGAATAATTTGGTAATTCAAAAGTAAAGATGCTCCCTGGGTTATTACAGAGTAATAAAGAATTCTAGGAAAGCAATCTCCACGAGAGGCATCTTAGCGACAACCACAATACACTGTTGACCCTTCATGCTTTCATCCCCAAAATGCAACACACACTCACTGGCAGGATAAAGCACGAACATCTCTGCTTTGAGATCTATTGAACAAACTCATCGGCACTTCGCATGTTAAAGGGAACATCCTATTTTGTAATCTAAAGCAGATCTGGTTTCTGGAAAAGACAGTATATACTAACAGGAACCAGCCCATGAAACAATAACAATTATTTTATCCACGTTGTAATTTTAATGCCATAGCTGCAGTAGCTTATTGTTTTCAACTCTGCTGTCCATGGCTGGTGTCATTATCAGGACCTCTGTGCTGCAGTGGGACGCTCAGTGACTTTCCTTGTCATTAAGTATCCAAGATTACCCTGCCACACACCTGCTTTGAAAGCAAAGTAGACTGGAAACCCCAAAGGAATTCAGACTAAATGGCTAATTAGAATTTGCTGCATTTGACTTTATAATTATATCGTAAAAATGTAAAATGAAAACCCAAGTTGATTATTTTTTCCTAAAACCAAACCAAAAAAAAAAATGCACATGGACTACACTTGAGTTTATGTTAAATGACAAATTGTGTGAAAGTGCATGGTAGTAACATAGACAGATAGGACCACACCCTGACAAGTACACAGTCCAGCTTTATGCTGGAAATACTCAATAACTTCCATTGCTTCTAGAAACTCAGTTTTACCTCTTCTAACCAAATCAGCTTATTTATTCCTATAGTGAGTTGTACACAGTAAACATCTAATGTAGCTTGACAGATTGAATTAGTATTTTCCTTTTAAACTGATAAATGTACTGTATGAAAGCATATCCTGAGACTCCAAAGGTATTTGTTACTTTATTAACACACACAGGGTGGAAATAAGAACACAGAAATTTACTATTGCATATTTTGCAAGCATTAATCAAACATTCACATTCACAGGCTGGCTTCTCCTCTTACCATTAAAGTCTCAGTTGCTGAATTTGGTCTATGGGAGTGAGATTTGGAAAAAAGTCAGTGTTCAATTTATGCAGCATTCATCTGAGGCAACCTGCAATCCCACGTGTCCACAGCCTCCGAGCTGACCTGAAGAATTTACAAATGGTCTAGTTGTTACCCTGAGTTGGGCAATTTACACAACTGAGACATTGCGCCCAGTCCTGTATGTATATCACCAACAGCTATCACCACTGCAAAGTACTATTTCTCTTTCAGAGATGGCTATGATTAAAGAATAGGAGTGGGGCCAGGTGGTATCGCAAATCCACACACATGAGAAACATCCTTGGTTCATATCCCAGGATCTTCCTGGGCAGGCAGGGAATGTCTGTGACCTGTGGTGGCTGAGACTGAGAACAGATCACTGCATGAGGCCTGTTGGAGGTGGCAGTCTGTCTGTCTCTGTCTCTCTCTCATGGAGAAAATAAATAAACTTAAAAAAAAAAAAGAGTGGGAGTGACCTGTGTGGCTGCTGCACGGTGGAGTCTGAGCAAAGTTCTGGCCCCAGAGCCTCCACCCCTCCCAGCAGCATGTTTACTCCAAGCTTGGCAGTTCTACAGCTCCCCATCCTTCTCCATTCCGCCCACCTTCTCCTGCTCTCTACCTGCATGAGCTCTGGCTTTCCAGTTCCTCTCAACCCTTGAAAGCCTAGGGCTCACATCTCCAGAGGTTTCCAATGCTGATATGACCTAGACCCAACTAAACCATGTCCCAGTCCCTTAAAGCAGTTGCTCTGGTATTGTCACATCACATGGAAAGTTCAATGGAGCATTTATAACTTCAAGTACACTGGTGAATGAGAGGGAGGCTTGCACAAGCGTTTCTGTCAGCCTTGGGGTGCAGAGTGAAGGGCTACTTGCATCTCTGTCCCTCCAGAGACTAGGACATGTGTAATACAAAATGCAGGAGCCACAGTCACTCGAGCTAGGAAGGAACGGGTACAGCATCCTCGTGGGTCACTGGGTAGTGCTGAAAGAACGGCACAGCCTGGGGAGCCAACCCCAATCCCTCAGGAAATAACTGCCCCTTCCCAACCTTCTTCCTTGCCGTGGACTCATTCTCCTTCATGTGACCCTTTCTCAGTTGTTTTCAGTCATCTTCCGTATAATTTAATATTTAACTTTAATACAAATGCCAAAGCGAAGACAATATATGATAATAGGAAGAAGATATATATTTACTTTTGACAGAAAATACTGAATAATTTATTTATCTGTGTTTTAAGAAGGTTGGGGATAATTAAAAGTTTGGTATGATACTGAAAGGAGTCTGGAGCAAAAAGGACTGTTTTGAGTTCTGGTTACAGTTCCAGGTTTCCTTAGGGAAGTTACTTAACTTATCCTAAATAAAATTCCTTTGTTTATAAAATAGGAATAGCATGTGTTTAGCCTACTGTAATAAAAGGTTTCAGAAACACGAGATAAATCTACAAGTTCCTTGGAATCAAAGGCTTAATCTAATGCCCATTTACAGTCCCCACGGCTCCTGGGGGAACCCTGAGGGCACCAGCTCAGGGGAGCCCCCACAGCACACACGGATATGAATGAATGGATGTGGATGAAGACAACTTGAGTTCCACAGGGTCAGAGCGCGTGGATGACCGCAATGTCAGTGTGTGATAGGGGCTGAAGATTTGATCCCCCCCAAAAACAGACAAAGCTCTTCTCTTCTAAGGAGAGTCACAGATAACAACGATCCAATAAATATCCCAAGTAAATGAACAAGGTGGTTCCTCCAGGTGATGAGTGCTATGAAGAAAGTAAAATGGCCTGAAAGGAAATGCAACCTTTGTAGGTAGGAGTAAACAGACCATACTGTGGTGTGCATTTTATTAGAAGGATCCAAGGAACATGATCTGGAAGGCAGTATTTTAAAGAGATTAACTTGCTATATTATGCGATATTTAACATGAACTTATCTAGAAGTACTGAAACTGCGAAGAAATAGTCTTGTTTAGATCTGAAAAATCATGGTTTGTAGAAATCATGCAGGGGTCTGGTGAGGAGGCTATCGCAGGTTTCCAGAAGCAGTGGGAGTACAGAGAGAGAAGGAGGGAGGGAAGCAGGACCTGGCAGTAGGCAGAGGTAAGGTCGTAAAGATGCCTCTCCCACCCAAATCCCCTCCACAGTGACCCAACATTCACCTAGGTTCTACTGGGAAGGGACTCTAAACAAAGACTTCAGGTTATGAGCTAGTTAACCTAAAATGGGAGACTACCCTGGATTATCCAGGTCAACCCCATCTAACCACATCAGCTACATTTTCTCTAGCTATAACCAGAGACATATGGCAGATACGGCACAAACGGCAGGGGACGAAGCCAGAGACAAGTCAGAGATTCAAGGCTGAGACGGATAAAAAGAGCCATGAGCCCGGGAATACGGGGACTCTGGAAGTTGAGGAGGCCCCTCAGCCACTGGCCAGCAAGAAAACAGAGCAGTCCTGGGACTGCACAGAGCTGAATTTGGTCAAAAGCCTGGATACACCAAGGAACAGATTCTTCTCCAGATCTTTCAGAAAGGAATCCAAGCTGATAACTTGATTTATCCCGTGAAACCCATGTCAGCCTTCTGAAATGGTGAGATGAATTCGTGTGTGGATTTGGGTTGGTTGGTTTTTTTGTTTGTTTGTTTCTTTGTTTTGCCAGAGGGGCACATACGTCATGAGAGAAAAAGAGAGAGCGAGCGCCCCCAATGCGGGGTGGTCACACTAGAATCCTTCTCCATTCTCCATCCAGGCAGGATAGGGTTCCGGCACACACACACATGCCCAAATCGAGCCACCTTGCCAGGGTATGAACAATGGCTGGACTTGTGGGAACCAGCTCTCTTAACCACGGTGGTATGGGGTGGTTATTCAGCTGGGCAGACTCGAATTTGTGTTGTGTTAAGACACTGAGTTTGCAGTAACGTGCTTGTTAGACACACAAAACCAAGACAGCAGTGGGCCAGTGTTAGAAGGGAGTAAAGGGAACAGACATGTTGGGATGGTTCAGCTGTTTGGACAGAGCTTACGGGACCGGAGGGGTCCTTTCTGAGATGGAGAAGAATGATGGAAGAACATTTGGGGAGAGAAAAAGAAGACAAAAATATCATTTTCCAGATGTGAAGCTTGAGGTGTCCATCATTCATCCAGACGTGGTGATAAGACAGGTGAAAATACAATTACTGAGTTCTACAACTATACTTGTAAAGAGGTAAGAGGGGAGACATAAATTGGCTTCATAAATAGGCCATAAACATAAAAATGGTGTTTTTAAAAATGGGGCTATACAGGTGCTCCTAGAGAGAGAGAGAGAATATCTTTAGGATTTGTTTGTTGACAGTATCTAAGGAAAATCAGAAACCTGAGATCACACCCTCTTGTGGGTTGAACTGTACCCCCCAATGAAAAGATATGATGGCATTCAAATCCTCGGAACACATGAATGTGACTATACTTGGTGACAGGGTCTTTGCAGATGTAATAAAGTTACAGCGAAGTCATCAGGGAGGTCCCTGATATGAAATGACTAGTGTCCCTGTAAAAGGGGGAAGTCTGGACAGAACACTCGAGGAAAGCTTTGTGTGAAAATAAGGCAGAGGCCAGGATGACATTTCTACAAAAGCCGAGGAAGGCCAGAGATTGCCAGCAACCCCCAGAAGCTAGGAGAAAGGCCTGGGGCTGGCAGGGCCCTCAGAAGGAACCAGCCCTCCTCCTTACACCTTGATCTTGGATGTCTGGCCTCCAAGACAGTGAAACAATACATTTTTGTTGTTCAATGTAGCCAATTTGTGGTACTTTTGTACAGAAACCATACAAAACTAACTCACATACATAATACAATGAACTTAATCCCTGGGACAGCCACGCAAATATATTTTGTGCAATACATTCTCCATGTCTGAAATATATCATGTTATCTCCCATTTTTAAATAAAGTAAATAGATTAAAATTTGAAAAGGAAAAAAAAATCTATTAAAATAATCACAACAATGGGGCCAGCAGGTGGCATGGTGGTTAAGGCACTGGACTCCCACATGGCTGACTGCAGTTTGAGTCCCAGACATGGAGGCTTGAATCAAGCTGGGTGCATGTGCGTGCATGCCAAAAATCCTGAAAGAAGATTGGGGGTAGAAGAGATTGTGGCGTGACGAACCCCACGGGGGGTGATCTTTCACTTTCTCTCTGTCTCTCTCTGTTTCTTCGGCGAGTCCATGCACCCTATAGCAAAAACCTCTCTTCTAAATAAATAAATAAATAAATAAATACATAATCACAACATTAATCACACAGTTTTAATTATTCCGTTTTAAAGAGAAAAAATGTGTTATTTATTGAACATATATTAGTAACAGTTAAAGTTCCTTTCATTTGATGATCTTAAACTCTAATTCAATTGACACAATTGACACAAATTATGCAATTAGAATATTAATCCTTCATGAAAAATTATGAAAATGTTCTTGACACCCTTGGTTAGAAACCCTCTTCTGCATGATTTTTTAAAATTTTTTTATTTTAGGGTTTCTTTTGCCATAGGGTGCATGTGCTTGTCAGACAGAGACAGAGATGGTGAGAAGGAAAGTGAGAAATCACCCTCTGGGGGAATGGGTACACCACAATCCCTTCTTTTTTTTTCTTGTGCAACAAAACTAGAAATAGAAGCTTACAACATAATGCATTATGCTAAATGCAACATGAATTGACCCAGAGTAGTGGAAGGTAGGAAGAGTCCTCTTAAATCAAGAAGCACTGTGATACATAGAAACCCAGAAAACGCAGAGTTGGATGTAGAAAATTCATGCAGCATTATTGACATGGTGATGACTGCCCACACGTTCATCTCTAGCCCTGTCTCCCCACTGAACTCCAGACTCACTCCATCAACCACCTCCTTAGTATTTTCACAGGGTATTCAGTTACCAGATTTCTCTAAGTTCACATGCCCAGAATACAGACTCTTATTTCTCCCCTCCCCATCCCATCACTCCTTTCCTCTTTCCAAGTCATCCCCCTCTGTAAACAGGAGCAACCACCATTCCAGTCCTAGAGAACAAAGTGACAGACAAGATCTGGCCCAGTCCCTTTTTTGTAAACTCCACAGTAAAGACATCAGCAAGCTTCCGCTGGTTCTGCTCTCCTGCAAAGTGCATCCAGGGCTCTCCCACTGCACATCACCACCATCGGTGTCAACCAGCCTGTTGTCTCTGGTCTAAATTCATGTCACGGCATCTAACTTGGTTTCATAGCTCCTCTTCCTGGCTCCCACCCCATCCCACCTTGCCGCCTCCAGAGTCTTCATTTTCCACAGCACAGGCAGAGCATGTTTTCAATGTTGAATCACATCATTTCGTTCCTTCGTTTAAAACCTTCAAATGGCCTCCCATTAAATCACCATCATCATTATCATCCTTCACTGGGTACCTGAGGCTCCTTGATTTGATAGGTCTGCCTACTGCTCTGATCTAATTTGCTTCTACCTTTCCCACTTCTTTTTTTTTTTTTTTTAAGTTTATTTCTTGAAGAGGAGAAGAAGAAGAGAGAGAGGAAGAGAGGGAGTGACAGTCCTCAGCCACAATCCACTCCTACTTTGAGCCAGCCCAGCTCATGGGCATGCGCACCAGCACCCCTGGCGTGCCCAGGGAGATGCCCAGATGGAAACCCAGGACCTTTCCCAGGTGTGCCTGTTACCAGACAAGAAGTCAAGCGTCACTGTGTGAAATACTCAGTTCTTTGTGTTCAGATCTCTAAGGTTGGAAACCCATCCTAAGATGCAGAATGGAAAACCACAAATATGAGTAAAGCAGGAAAACAGAAGTTTTAAGGGAAAAGTAAAGATTTTTAACAGAAAAGAAATATAACCCCATGCCAGAAAGGCATGTGAGCTGACAGCTGCCAGAGAAGAACAACTGCAACTGGGAATGGGGTTAGGTATTCTTTTCATTTTAGGATCTAGTCATGAATATTTAGGAAAGGAGGTCTGTCATTGTATCTGGTCCCTGTGAATTTGTTGGCCTCCATCTGTGATCCCATACTTCTCCTTCAGGTAAGGAATCTGATTACCTGGTGCCGGGGTGGACTTTGAAGGCACAAGCATCTGTGTAGGGATTATCTGCCCTATTAGTTTATTGTCCCAGTGTGAATTAGGATGGTGACCCAGCATTTCAGTGAGATAATGTCTTCTCTCTTGGTATCAGGGGATCTAGCTGCAATCCCCGGTAACAGGGATTAGGTGACAGATGTCCCCTTCATTGTTTCTATAATAGGTCCAGTTGCATTGCCACTGGCCCATGGCCCAGCCCCACCCTGCCCCCTTTTTACTAAGCCCCAACCACATGGCATGGCACCTTTTCTTCCTCAGTCTTATGAAGGGCTTCTGTCGGCCTGGATTGGGCTTCCACTAGACCTTCACTTCTTCCTGCCCTTCCTCTAAGTCTGGGTTCAGGCCCTGCTAGCAGAGATGCCTTCCCCTCAGCTAATGCAGCCCAAGGCTCCCCTCTCACTCCCGATTTCACTGCCCGTGTATTTTGCTTTCTTCATACCACTCATCACCATCTAAACTACCTATACTACATACTCATTTTTAACCTTTATACTGCTGTTTTTGCTTAAATATTTATCATCTGTCTACCCCGTAAGTTGGTAAGGTTCAGAAATATGCCTTCCTATTGACTGTCTACAATATCGGAAACTGTTTTTGTTTTTTGTTTTTGTTTTGTTTTTAAGAACTATGAGTAGCTAATCTGAGTTTGCAGTCTTTTTTTTTTTTTCCCCTACTGAACACAGAAAACATGTTTTTGTTTGTTTGTTGGTTTTGGTTTTAGGCTCTTGCCATTAGGTGTGAGTACTTGCCAAAGAGAGACCAAGTAGAGAAAGAGGAAGTGAGAAGTCACCCCCAGGGCGATGGCCATGTTGCAATCCCTTCTCTTCCATTCTTCTCCTGGAATTTTGGGTACGCACACACACACCTGGCGTGAGTTTTAAGCCAACGGGTCCAAGATGTAAATCATAGTCGACCAAGTGGGAGTCCAGCACCTTAATCAGTACAGCCCTGCTGGTCCTAACATGTGCTTTCTTCCATAGTATGAAGTCCTGTCCAATTGGTGACTCTCAGTTGACCCCCTGTCACTATGACAGTCTTGACTGATGGACAATTATTAATCACACATGATATCCTACTGGGAGAATGATATTTCTTAAAGTTTGGGGAGAACACAACTCTATTTTATAGTATCAATAATGAACCAAATTTCCATATTTATGTTTTTGTCTCAATCTATGTTGATAATGCCCAAGACTGACCAGGGAAAAAATGGGAAGGAGTGCCCTGTCTCTAGGTCTGAGTGTGTTCCAACCCAGGTAGGGTATGTCTAGCAATGCCTTTTGACCCATGGACCCATGACCTGAACCCATGGACATTTGAGGCCTAATGCCGAACAGAATCTTGAACCTGAGCGCCCTCACAACTGCCACCTGCTTTTGGAACCTCAACCTTATGACCTAGAGGTAAACTTTCTCCATCCGCCAGACTCTATTAACCTTTTATTGTAGTATCTTCCTAATGAAATCACACTGAGAATCCTTTAACCTACACAATGACCTCCTTTAAACATGAGGAGAAATTTAGAACTGATTTATCTGACAGCAATTTGGTCTGAGTCCTAGTATTTGTTATGTTGATTTATGATAACAATATAAGCGTCAATGACAAAGAATTTTATGACTTGTTCTGGACACAAAGTTCCACACTAGTTATCTGTATACTGTTGTGCAGACTGAAGTCCCCATGCCATTGCAAGGAACTGAGCCAAGTACCACCTGGCCAGTTCAATGACAGTGATGACCTTCATAAATGAATCCTAGGGGGAAAAAAATGCAATTTCTTGATCATGTTGGGAAGGGAAAACATTGGGTTGGTATTATTAAGAAAAGGGCATTGTAAAGGTCCATCTTGCCTTGAACGTTGCATTTGAAATACCAAAAACTTCAAGCTATTTAGTCAGAAAGATGTTGAAATTGTCTGTAAAAGAGCTGATTTTCACTGCATCTCCATAAGCATGTAGAGTGAGAAAGTGAGGCTTCGAGAAGTGATGTCGCAGGTTTAGATTTATAAACCACTATTTTTTTTTTTCCTGAGAGGTTTTTGCCCTTAGGGTGCATGCACTCACCAGAGAGAGAGAGACAGAGACAGAGACAGAGAGAAGGAAAGTGAGAAGTCATTCCCCAGTGGGTATGGCCACGCCACAATCCTTTCTCCTCTATTCTCTTCCCAGGGTCTTGGGCACACACACACACACACATGCCTGACATGAGTTTCAAGCCACCAGGTCTGGAATTCAAACCACTGTCAGCCAAGTAGGTGTCCAGCGACATAACTGCTATGCCATCTACTGGTCCCTAAACCACTGAGTTTTTTTTTTTTTTTTGGAGAGGTTTTTTTTTTTCACTATAGGGCGCGTGCGCTTGCCAGACAGACAGAGAGAGACATAGAGACAGAAAGCGAGAAATCACCCCCCAGGGGGGATGGTCACGCCGCAATCCCTTCTCCTCCATTCTCCTCTCGGGATCTTGGGCACGCACGCACATGCACCCGGCGTGAGTTGTAAGCCACCGGGTCCGAGACGCGAACCGTGGTCGACTACGTGGGAGTCTAGCGACATAGCCATTACGCTAACTGCTGGTTCCCAAACCACTGAGTTTTAATGCCAGAAAGCTATCTGGAGTTTCAATCTGAACCCAAGATACCCAATTTCCAATAAATCACTCTCCTTTTCTGCTTACAAAAACAATCCTTTGGGTTTTAGCTTACAGTCCATAACTTGTAAGTAACTGAATATTATTATTTGAATGTTACCCTACTCGATCGCAGCAAAAAATACATTGATTTAAAAATAGCATTCACAGAGTTCGATAGATCTTAAAGAAGCAAGATTAATTCATAATCCTTATATAATTGACATATTATAGGTTTAACTACACGGTTGGATTGTTGCATTGCTTTTGTTTTTGTTTTGTCGTAGGGTGCATGTGCTCACCAACAAGAGACCGAGGGAGACACAGAGAGAGGAAAGTGAGAAATCACACGTGCCTGTCATGATTCTCAAGTCCCTGGGTCTATCACACCAACCACAAAGTTGGCCATGTGGGATCCAGCGCTTTCACCACTATGCCACCTACTGGTGACCTTGTTACATTTTAACTGCATACTTGTTTAGGGAAAAAACACTATTGTAAGTTATTAGAGAAAACTCCTATTTGTTGAAATAAGAAGACACTTTACTTTGGGCAAACAGCTAAGAGATAGACTGTAATTTGGAGCCAATAGTTAGAATATGAATCTAGTCAATAATTTAAGTCAACAGAAAAATTCTAACAACACAACTTATCAACTCTCAATTCTCATTTAAAGTGACCATTAGGGCCACCACGGTTAGGTTTAACAAAATTATGCAGTCTACTTTTTTTCATGTTCTACAATGATTATCACAATGCAATGATAAAGGTTTTTCTTGAACCCAGAAGAGATGAGGTGGGGACAGTGTCCGAACATTTCCTCCCTGTGCCCTGTGGAACTCATAAGCCCTGAGCACCTATCCCCGTCTCCGTAACAGTATTGTCTAGAAGAACACTCAGACCACAAGGCCATGGACTCCCTCCCAGCCATCGTTTCTCGTTCTTGGTCTAGCAAAACTTCGCTCGTCTCTTGATCAAGGGTCGACAGCCTTTTAAAGCTGCCCTCACTCCAAGGAGACGGGTCAGCACATGCCATTATGTACCAGACACATGGCTGATTCCACCTCTCACAACTTACTATAAACGTGTCTCTCTCTCAGATCACCAACCCCTCTGCGCTATTCAAGGACAAGGACTGTATAGTCTGAGCTTCCCTAGTCTAAAAATATGAAATTCCAAATCCAAAATTTTTTTTTTTTTTTGGGGGGGGTGAGGTTTTTTTTTTTTTGCTATAGGGCGCGTGCGCTCGCCAGACAGACAGAGAGAGACAGAGAGACAGAAAGCGAGAAATCACCCCCCAGGGGGGATGGTCACGCCGCAATCCCTTCTCCTCCATTCTCCTCTCGGGATCTTGGGCACGCACGCACACGCGCCCGGCGTGAGTTGTAAGCCACCGGGTCCGAGACGCGAACCGTGGTCGACTACGTGGGAGTCCAGCGACATAGCCATTACGCTAACTGCTGGTTCCCCAAATCCAAAATTTTTTGAGTGCTAACATAATCCCACAAGTGAAATATTTCACACTTGATCTTTCGTGACAGGTAATAGTCAAAACACTGAAATGCAAAAACACTGTGTGAATTATCTTCAGACTATGTATAGAATATATATGAAATATAAACACATTTTGTGCTTAGACTCAGGTTCTATCTCCAAAATATGTCATTTGTTATATCTAAATATTCCAATACTTGAAAAAAATCCAAAATACTTCGGGCATGAAGCATTTTGAATAAAGGATGCCCAACCTTTATTTTATGTCTAGTTGTGTTCCTAATATGAATAACTAATCAAGAAATATTTGGTATTAAAAGAAAAAACTCATAGACAAGCCTGTGTCTTGGTGGCTAAGGGTCTAAGTCCCACATAGGTGACCATGTGATTTGAGTCTGGGACCCAGCTGTTTGAAAAACACAGCAAGTGCATGTATGTGAATGCCCTAAACCCTCAAAAGGAGGGCAAAATGGAGGAGAAGACCATGTCCCATGGGAGAGAGGGGAATTAGTTTCTCACTTTCCCTCTCTCTTTCTTAGTCAGTCTCTGGTGAGTGCACATGCCTTCTGGCAATTGTTTTTTTTAATCAAAAGGAAAACATTAATATCATTTTCATTTCTACTGATATAAGTCCATACCAAGACTTGATACCAATGTTTACCAGACCTATACTGTAAGAGAAAGTCACAACAGGTGGAATAAAGCATACATCACCCTAACGATGTGTATATTTGAGCATTTCTTACGGAAAATCCCAAATACTAGGAGGTGGGCGCCCTAGTCTATCACTTCAATGGTGTTGACTTCGTGTATTAGGGGACATGATTTTCACCAACAGAACATTGGAAAGTGAAAAGTTTCGTTGGAGTATAATTATTTTCTTTCAGTAAATAATTACTCATTCTTTCTGAATGAGTAACACATAAGTTCTGTCTTTATAGAAACCAAAAGTTTTCAGGAGTAATTGTTAATTATTTTAAAGAATAATATTAAGTGATTTGGGGTCAGTAGGTGGCATAGTGGTTAAGGCACTGGACTCCAACATGGTTGAATGCAGTTCAAGTGCTAGATCAGGAGGCTTGAAACTCACACTGGGCACATGTGTATGCATGCCCAAAGTCCCAGGAGGAGAATGGAGGAAAAGGGATTGCATCCCCCTGCGGGGGAGGTGGTGATTTTTCACTTTCCCTCTTACTCTCTCTCTCTCTGGTCAATGCATGTGCCCTATGGCAAAAACCATAAAAATAATAATTCAGTGTCCCTATAATACATTTAAATCACTAATATCCTAAATAAGCAGGTTTATGTCACAATATACTGAATTCTAGCTTTGCACCAGCTTACTTTTTCAAGGCTCATGAATTAAATAAATTTAAATGTAAAGGAAAAAAATACTCAATGAAAACATGACCACAAAAAACTTAAAAAGATATACCACGATGGCTAGATGGTGGTGCAGTGGTAAAACGTGATGTTCTCTGGGACTGACTCACACAGCAAGGATCTGGGTTCGTATCCAGAGACCTCTCTGAATATGCTGGGCATGTGTGTACCATCTGGGGCTGGCTGAAGCTGATCTGGGAGATCATGCTGTCAAGGCCCTGTTGGGTGTTCTCTCTCTCTTTCTCATGAAAGAACAAAAGAAGGAGAGGGAAAGAGAAGAAAACTTTTTTTAAAAGTATATTGCTTATTGGGACTAAAGTGATTACTATTTCTAAAAATAAAAAATAAAAACTTTCATGGGAACCAACAGTTAGCGTAATGGCTATGTCACTGGACTCCCATGTAGTCGACCGCGGTTCGAGTCCCGGACCCGGTGGCTTAAAACCCACGCCGGGCGTGTGTGCATGCGTGCCCAAGACCCCGAGAGGAGAATGGAGGAGAAGGGATTGCGGCGTGGCCATCCCCCCTGGGGGGTGATTTCTCGCTTTCTGTCTCTATGTCTCTCTCTGTCTGTCTGGCGAGCACACGCACCCTATAGTGAAAAACCTCTCCAAAAAAAAAAAAACTTTCATCATCCTTGAAAAGGTCAATTAACAGGAACTTTCCCCCACATTTAATAGTCACATAATTTCTTTCCTCCATTGTGACACTAATTTCTTTAGCACACACTCTTGCTCTGAGCTGAATAATGTTGTCAAGGAAAGACATGAACAGTACCCATGGGCTTCTCTGTGACATTTTTAAAGAAGTTTTTACCAATGTCAAGATTTTTAAATCAAAATCCGTTTTGCTTTGGGGTTGTTTTTATTTTAATGTCAAGATGGTGTTCATATAGCAATTACCCTATTTCAAGCAGCGTGTATAAGTATTGAAATGATGGCTTAATTTGCATCTTTCCCACAATTCTGTAGATATACACATGTGTGCATGTGTATGCTGCTTTCTGAAGCTTAAAGTAAAATAACTTTTTTTTTCCCTTCTTTAAGGTTTTTGACATAGGGCGCATGTGCTCACCTGAGAGAGACAGAGGGAGACAAAGAAATGGAAAGTGAGAAATTATTCCCCAGGTGGATGGCCACACTGCAATCCCTTCTCCTCCATTCTCCTCTCAGGATTTTGGACATGAGCGTGCGTGCACACACACACACACACATACACACACACACATACACACACACACACACACTCTCAGCGTGATTTTATTTATTTTCTTTTTTTATCATTATTTTTTAAATTTTGCTTTAGGATACATTCACTCACCAGAGACAGAGAGAGAGAGAGACAGAGAGAGAGAGAGGTGGGAAGTGAGAAGCAAACCACAGGGTCCAGGACTCAAACAGCAATTGGCCATGTGGGCGTTCAGCATCTTAACCACCATGCCACCTACTGGCCCCAATGCCTGGCGTGATTTTCAAGCCTCTGAGTCTGGGATTTGGACCATGGCCAGCCACATGGGAGTCCAGCGCCTTCACCACCATGCCACCTGCCTTTAAAATTTCTGTTATTAAAACTACTTAAGAAAGTTATGAGAGATGGGCACAAACCCTGATGCTTCCTTCAAGATGAGGAGAAAACTTTTCACAAGGGCTGCCATTTTGGTAGATTCTAGCAGAATCCAGCAAACAATCCATAGCTAGGAGCTAAGGAACTAGCCAAAACAGCAGTCCAGTCAGGCATTCAAAGACATTAATTGACATGTTCTGAATTTATTTTTATGTATTAATTAGGGCTTTGTGCTTCCAGCAATGTATTGCTTCAGGGTTGAATTAAACGCTGTTGTGCACACACTTCCAGAGAGCATCACGTGTAACTAGCCCAGGGACTTAGGCACGATTGCCCACCGAAGTCTCAGCTCCAGGTCAGCTCTTCCCCACCGGCTCTCTATTCTCCACCTCTTGGGGAGGGTGAAGATTAGGGTTAGGCTTAAATCTTCGTTTCCATGATCGTGGATGTCTGTAGCTTGATACCGATCTATAAGGGCCCTACAACTTGTGCTACCTTGTTCCTCCCTCTGACTCCTCAACAAAACTGCCATTTCTGCTTTATTCAGTTTATCAGCATCTTAAAAGTCTTGTTCATCTTTGCATCTACTGTGATTTGTTAAAACTGTATATAAAATATGTATTTATCTGTGCAGTAAAAAAACAAAACACATGCTAAATTGAAAAAATTGGAATATTTTGATAAACAGTTTAGATAAATTCTTGCTTGAAAATGACACTCCTTATACTTTTTTTTCAAACAGTGTAATTATTTTGAACTTGCTTCTTATTGAGACCACAATTACACTTTGATTATCTGCACGCCCTTCACATTTTAGTATTGATTACCTATTGTGTACAGTCCGTGTTAAGCAAGTTAAGTAAAATATCTCAATTTATGAAACTGTGAAATGATGTTTGGGAAGGCTACAATCTGCCTGAGTTCTGACTTCTGACAAATCAGAAGGAATGAGATTTCTGCCTTCATTTTCCCCACTTGGTGATTATTTCTACTTCAGTCTCCTAAGATTAAGAAACCCAAGTGAAGCATAAAATGTGAATCAACAGAATTGCGTCTATTGCTGATGGGAATGTAACTTATATAACCACTTTGGAAAATAATTGGGCATTAGCTCATTAAGATGAACTTCTACTCCTCTTGGGCATATAATGCAGAGGAACTTGGAGAATGCAGAGCCAGAGACAGTTCTAGTCTGTTCGTGGTAGTGATGTCTGTAGAAAAATTCAGCAACAACCCAGTGGTCCAGGGGGGAGTGGACGGATGGTGGTGGAGTCACACTGACCAAGGTACGAGAAGGAACTGAAGGCGCTCCATATTGTGGCATTGCAGACGAGCCCTTAGAGACAGCCTGCTTTCCTTTTGCAATCGACCTTGCTTTACTGTTGGACTTGTAGGAGAAGACCTAATCCTAACTTCGCTGTGTTTTCCTGAGAAGTGGGCCATGACACCACAGCCAAAGAGCTGATGTGTCTAAGAAAACAAAGAGGAAGGTGACCTTGTGCACAGACAGCACTCTTGTGCAAACACTTCTCCAGGTGGCCGTGTGGAACAGCCAGAAGTGCCCCCAATTCCCACTTCCCCATCTTCTTTCCCCTTAAAATGTTCCAGTCTAGACTTTGGAGATGATCTTTGAACAAGAGTTAACCACCTTCCTAGGTTGCCCATTTCCTTTAGGCTGTGGATGTTCTTTCCCCTTGGGGGGAGAGATATTTTCTTGATTTCCCATGTTTCCTGTGCCTCGGTGGTGGTGGTTTCTGGTCATCCCATAGATTATATGTTATTTCCTACCTGGCTTTTTGCTGGGTGTTGGGCCAGAAGAAGTGGTTTGGGGCTGAGCCTTTCTGGTTATATAGAGTTACCTTTCCTTTTCTTTCTACCAAAACTGAGTCTTGAGTGTCTGCCTTTTGAGCAGCAGGCAGCCAAAGTTGGGTCCAGTGACAACATGAGGACATGTTCTAGGACAGTGAATGAGCTGTAGGTGGACACAGCACACAGGTGTCTAAACCTGTTCCATGGTGGACTGGAACAGTGTAACCGGGTGGAGAGTCCATTCAGGGCAGTCACGCCAGCTGTGACACCAATATCAAGGTGACCTTGATATTGGTGAAACCTCCTTGTTCCTCAGTTTCCTTACTCTGGAGTGAGGATAGTATCTACTGAGAGGGCTGCCGGGAGAACTACGTGAGTATCACACAGCAATTAAAGGGCGATGGTGCTACCTGGGGCTGCGTCCTAAACATCATTTAGGAGAATATAGTAGGATTTGAGTAACTATTCAGATGTCCTTGCTGTTTATATTCATTCAGCACATGTAGAAGAGATCATTTCTGTATCTTATAGCCTAACTACGTTTGCTATACTTTACATAAGAAACGCTTGATATATTTATTTAACTACAGCGACAATAATAGCTCTGAACCAATGACTGACAATATTTATAGTGTTTTCAGTCACTTAAGTATGAATTATTTTCTAATCTTAGTTGGATTTATACTTAGAACACTTTTTATTCTTAAGAAGTAATCTATAGTGAAGCACCAAATAAGTACCCTAGCATAGCTGTGTATTTTTAAATTAAATATTGAAATTAGAACTGATGGAGGAATTTTTCAGAAATACAAAAAGACTGGGCTAGATGTTTGAAATTATCCATTCAGGGACCAGCAGGTAGTGGTTAAGGCACTATGGCATGACCATTCCTCTGAGGGAATTTTCACTTTCCCTTTACTGTCTCTATTTATCTTTGGTGAATACACCACCCTAAAGCAAAAACCTAAAGAGATGAGAGAAAGAAAGAAAGAAAGAAAGAAAGAAAGAAAGAAAGAAAGAAAGAAAGAAAGAGAGAGAGAGAGAGAGAGAGAGAGAAAGAAAGAAAGAAGAAAGAAAGAAAGAAAGAAAGAAAGAAAGAAAGAAAGAAAGAAAGAAAGAAAGAAAGAAAGGAGAAAGAAAGAAAAGGAAAGTGAGAGAAAGAAAGAGAGAAAACTTATTCAAAGCCCTTGATTTTTCAACTGAGAAAAACTGAGCCCTGGGACCTGTAGATGGCGTAGTTGTTATGTTGCTAGACTCCCACATGGCTGACTGCAGTAAAAGTCCCGGACACAGTGACTTAAAAATCATGCTGAGTACCTGTGCATGCGTGCCCAAGATCCCAGGAGGAGACTGGAGGAGAAGGGATTGTGGCATGGCCATCCCCCTGGGGAGTGATTTCTCACATTCCCTCTTACTGTGTCTGTCTCTCTCTCCAGTGAGCGTTTGTGCCCTGAGGTAAAAATATCAAATACATAAATAAATAACAAAAAAACTGAGACCCAAAAAAGATAACATACAATCCAAAAATCACAGGAGTTGGAGACAAGACAATAAATATAAACTCTATTTCAACTATTAGTTCTTTTTCTAGTATGTCATATACATGCATTTTAAATAAATATATCAGGTAACACAACAGCTGTGCCAATTATTAGGCCACTGACATTTTGTCTGCGGCCTGGGGCTGTGTGGTTGGTAATCAGATGTTCCAGTGTCTCAGAGGCAGGGCTGGCCTTGTGGACATGTGGTGTGGGGACGTCTCGGGCAGCAAGCCCAGCCAATCACAGGCCCTCAGGTGGACCAGGACTGCGGGGTGAGAAGCACCTTCACCCTGTGACAGGCCTCCCCAGTCTCCATTCCCACAAACCTCACTGCTACTTTCAACAGATTTTTAGTGCCTCTGTATGTTATAAGAGCATACTAAGTAGAGATTTCTAAGTGTCCTCCACTCCCAAATCCCCCTGGAGGCTCAGGCAGCCTCCCATCCTCCTCCCACATCCAGGACCTCTCTCCTCCCTCCCCTTAGGGCTCAAGCTCACATTTGTTTGTGTTGGCTTCCTTCCTGGCTCAATTGGCTGAGCTAACTCTTACCTTTTCTATCATATTTAATCTCATCCTCTCCCCTGAGCCATTATTCTCATGACAAAAATGCTCACTGTTTACAGTTTTTTTCAACCTTTTTAGTCGAGACAATGTCTCCAACTAGTTATCATGAAAGGTCTGAAATATTCCCTCCTATTCCTCTTATCCTTCCACATCTTAGTCCACTGAAGTGTTTCTATCAGTTACTGCCAGTCTACACAAGTACTCTGTCTCATGTGGCCAGTGGTTTCCTAATTTCTAAGTGAGGTTGCCTTCCTGACACGAATGCATGCACATCTGCTGTCTCTATCAACTGCCCATTCTTCCCGATGCTGTGCACATATTTGGCCTTGATGTTAAAATTATCCTAATCGCGAACTAGCAGATGGTGCAATGGTTATGTTACTAGACTCCCACATGGTCAACTGTGGTTTGAATCCCAGACCCGGCAGCTTGAAACTCATGCCAGGTGCATGTGCCTGTGTACCCAAAATCCTGAGAGGAAAATGGAGAAGGGATTGCAGTGTGGCCATCCCCCAAGGGGGTGATTTCTCACTTTCTCACTGTCTCTCTCTTTCTCTCTCTCTGGAGAGATATGTGCCCTATAACAAAAATCTCTAAAAAAAAAAAAATGATCCTAATCTCTCCCTCATTGCTGTTCCTTTTTGCCAGCCTTTCTTTCCTCTCTTTCTTCTGTCCCCTCCTTTTCCCTTTTATAAAGCCATTCTAGATTTTCCCTACAAGGGTTGATTCTTCTTCATGCATTTTTTTTTCATTATTTCATCTGTCCCTAAATATCATATCCATCATGTCCACTTTTACCAGACTTATGGCCATTTCTTGTTCTACAGTTTCTAGAAAATCCAGGAACACATTTCAGCTGTCCACGACCTTCATGAATAATCAAGTGGCCATTAACCCTCATCATCACAACAGTGTCCTCTCCCCACACGCACGCTCTGCGCCTACTTCTGACTTCTCTGTCTTCATTTACGACATTACGTTTCTCCTGTCACCCACGAGAGCAAGTCCTCTTGCTCATCCGCTTACTACTCACTTCCAGGAGTGTCTGTCAGATACGACCCTTCCTTTCCTTCCAGTGACCACCTTCATTGTTTCTCAGCCCCCGGAGAGCAGTTCTTCCTGTTTCCAGCCTAGCTGCAGCCTTGGCACTCATTTTACCATGAAACCCATCCAACACCCAAACGGCACTTGATTTTACAGTTTCTAGATTTGACACATTCTCTGCCCTCTGTGTTGTCATTTTTAGCCCACCCATCATTAATTCACCATTTATGAGTATATATGCTGTAACAGGTACATACATAGACATCTTTTATTTTTTTCATGTGATCATTTAAATATTTCCTAAACGGCTATTACTCTAGGCTCCTTGTTAGGTCAGGAGTACATTTGTAAAAATAAAAATAAAAAGCGCCTCCTACTTTAGCTTCTGTATAATATCATATACGGAGTAATATGGGCCATCTCCTAACAGGTCTTCCAGGGAAAAATATTTCTACACGTGTTATATAGGGAAGGAATTCTGGCACACTCTGGGTCAAATTAAACCTGGGTCTTTAAGATTCTCAGAGCCACTTACATGGCAACAGACACTGTAAGTTTCCTAGAAAGAGAAGGCGGATGGAGAACCAACAGTTTATGATACAAAGGTCTTTGCTGTGTTACACTCCTAAAGTAGGTATGTACAGCTGCCCACATTTCATGGACGAAGACCCTCCTGTTAGGGGAACTCAAGTAACTGCACGAAAGAATGTAAGCGATAGCTAATGTCGAGCCTTCAGAAGTGTGCTGCACGTTTTTGCTCCTTTGATTTCCCTATATTGAACACTTTGACAGCATGTCGTAAATCTTCACCTTCCCCTCCACATGAGCCCTATCCATTTTATGTTTTAATCTCATTCACATCTCGCCATCCTAGCTGCGTGAGTTGTGATGCCCACTTTGTGTCGTTTGAAAAGTGTTTATTAAAGCATACTTTCCACCAATCTGCAAAACGCTTCCAGATAGATGTGTTTCTGAATTTGAAATTTTTGAATACAAAGCTCCTGACATACATATACTGCAGGGTGAGGAGAAGCACCCATAAGCAGCACGTTAAAGTTTCTGCTAAAATACGTAAAACCACTCACACCTAGTGAGATGAACGACACTGCAAACAGACCTTTGCTAGCTGGGGTCAGGTTTAGACCCAAACGTTTTGGCCATTTGTCTCATTAACACTTTGTCAATAACACTCTCCTAATTGTTCCTGGGCCACACCTTCGCCACATTCATTACTGACACACACACACACACACACACACACACACACGTGCACATGTGCACGTGTATACATGCCTTACAGATTTGAGAGTCAAATGGTGGTAAATATAATTTGACAAAACTACCAATTACGTCTCTCACCTTTTCCACTTCTGCCTGCCTGAATTGAGAAATAATTATCATTTAATGCCACAACTTACCTAAAATAGATTTTTTTCCAGTAGCCAAATCACTATAATCCATTTCAGTTAAAGCAAACAACTATGACTACAGCCCAAGCAATCTTTCAGGAATTAGGCCAGCCTCCACACACACTGGGTGTTGGCTGCATTCTCATTTAATCAGTAAATCATTTTATCTTTCAGATATTCATTTTTTAGGAGAAAGTATATTATAATAAACATATGATAGATGAATTAAGTGACTGGAAATTATGTTTTCCTCCATTTTAAAAATAATAAATTGTGTAACTTTAGGATTTGTGTGAATCCAAGTAAATATTTTGCAAAATTAATAGGCGATCAATTTTTAAAGTCAGTATCTTCTTTTGGGGGCTTTGTAGTATCTGTCTTTTATTTATATGCACTACAAATTTAAAAGCCTTAAAAATGAAAACAATTCAAATTTTAGTCTCGGGATATTTTTCTTCCTTCGCCTGGCCCTGCATGTGGTCTGAGAGTAGAGATTTGTGGTTTGGGTGGGGGCCGGGGGTAATTCATTATTTAGTCTTTTTAAATCCTATGTGCGGGAGTCTCTGTCGATTAGAAGCAATCTGTACTCTCTGCACATGCTGAAATTGAAACTTGTTTCCAGGATAGCACAGAAAGAAGTTTAGGTAAACATTCCAAATGGGGCGTAAGCATTTGGCCTAGGTGAGTACCTTAAAATGACATTATCCACAGGGTCTGCTTCTTAATGCTCACAGGAAGCTGGGAGTCCCTCATCCCAGTACTTGGCTAGGGACATAACCTTCTCCATTAACTACTGGTGCCATCTGTTGGTACTAAAGGGATGGACATTCAAACTGGCAGCTATTTAGATACTTTCTGCATGAAAAACCCTGGGGTTCACCTTAGTATTTCTGTGGATTCTGAAGGCCCCGTCAGACTTGTCAGCTGTTTCCATGCCTGCCTGGCTCCCCTTGCAGGGCTCGGTGGTGCACTGCGTGGGACGGCACAGGTTAGTTCTGGTCTACCTTAATCTGAAATTGAGGCCAATAGTGAGCTTCATGTTGGTTTTCCGAGAAATGTCTATATTATCAAACACATTTTAATATTTACTTTTTCCTAACTGACATTTTGCATTACATGATTTTACACTATCACAGAACTTAAATAAAGAATTAGAAACAATCGCTTTTCTAATGATTATTGTTATCCCTTCCACGAACAGTATTATGGCTCATAGGTGCGTTAATGCTTTTTTTTTTTTTTTTTTTTGGAGAGGTTTTCGCTATAGGGCGTGTGCGCTCACCAGATAGACAGAGAGAGACATAGAGACAGAAAGCGAGAAATCATCCCCCAGGGGGGGATGGTCACGCCGCAATCCCTTCTCTTCCATTCTCCTCTTGGGATCTTGGGCACGCACGCACACGCGCCCGGCGTGAGTTTAAGCCACCGGGTCCGGGACACAATCCGCGGTCGACTACATGGGAGTCCAGCGACATAGCCATTACGCTAACTGCTGGTTCCCAATTAATGATTTTTTTATTTCTGTCCTGCTGATGCTCGGGCATCCTGGGGTCTTGCAGACCCTGTAGTCTGCCCCTCTGAGGGCTGGTCTGTCCCTAGAAACAGTGACCAGCTGTGGGGTGTGCCTTTCCATCTAACACACCCTGAGCCTGCATGCACTATCCCGCCTGCTACAGGGTCCTCACGGTCAGGACCAGTATTTCCCACCCTAATCATCCCGGGACCAGGAAGCAGACAACTCAGGGCAGCCCTACACCCCACAGCTCACTGAAAATTCTCAAGCCAGCCATCCAAAGTAGGTTCCCCTGCCTCTCCCATCGCGCCCTGCGGATGCACAACAAAGCCCTTGTCTGATTCCCCCAGCTGCGTCCTGCTGCCACGTGCTCCTCCCGTGTGGCCCTGCACACGTGGCAAGCCCCCTGCTCTCCAGAACTGTGAGTAACAAACTGTCCTTTTAGTGGGCAATGGTCTCCTCATCTGCTGGTCTCTCCACACTTGAATAATCACAAAACCTACATTTTAAAACAACAGATCACTGGGCCCAGGTCTTACTATGTGTTTCTGACTAAGGACCCATGGTTAGACCTGTGACATCTTGGACCCCTTTATACATGGGAGCTGGACTTGACCTTCCTAATTCCAGACTCTCGGCCCAGTGGCTCAGACACCTCCTTTCTGCACTGCCTGCTGCTGACTGCCTGAACTGGCCTTGGAGCACACCAACCCCAGTACAGCCCTGACGCTGCCGTTTAGGTCTACAGAAAACACGACCTGTGGGTCCAAATTTGGTCTACATGACACTGGCTAACTCCCGCCAGAGGTCAAGTCCTGCTGTAGGACCCAGCTACTGCTGTTTACTCAGCCATTTTCAAGAGTCTCCTGAAAGGACTGTGTGAGCATGTGCATCACACTTGCGTGTATCTATTTAAACCCTTCTACTAGTGAGCTGACCCTGTAGAACAATGGTTAAGGCCAATGCAACGTGAGCTGGATCCCATAGGGTAGACTGTGGTTTGAATCCCAGCCCTGGAGGATTGAAGGACAGGCTGAGTGCATGTATGTGTGTGCCCCAAATCCAGACGGGATGGAGAATGGAGGAAAGGGAACTCTGGTACAACCACTTCCCACGGGGGATGTTTTTTCTCTCTCTCTCTGATGAGTGCACATGCCCTGTGGCAATTACAGAAAATAAAAGAATTGTACTATACGTAAACACGTAAAATCCAAATGAAGGGATCTATATAAAATAAATTATTAGATTTTGGAATATTGTTTGTATTTCTTAGGAAACATTTTTTTATTCATATATATATATATATATACACACACACACACATTATATATATAAATTGGTGGATTATTACTGGTAATTATATTTTGGCAATGAAGAAAAGCTTTTAAATAAAAATTTAATTATCATTATATTAATCTTCATAATTTATTAGAAGGTATGTTTGAGTTATAAAACAAATGCAAGAATTTTACTTTACCAGTAGCATGCTTGCTGATTTCACTATCAAGAATTAATGTGGAGTTGAGTCTACATTTTTCATGTTTTCTTTTTTTTAGTTTTGCTAGAAGTTGTGTATGCTTGCTAGAGACAGCGAGAGAGCGAGAGAGCGAGAGAGAGGGAGAGAGAGAGAACGAAAGCAAAAAAAGCATCCCCCAAGGGGAATGACCATGCCACAATCCTCTCCTCTCCTCTCCTCCATTCTCTCCTTCGGACCCTGGTCACACATGCCTGGCATGATTTATAAGCAGCCGAGTCTGGGACCCAAACCACATAGCTTTGCCATGTGGCACCCAGCACCTCAACATCCATGCCACCTGCTGTCCCTTTCAAATATTTTTTTAATTTAATTAATTAATTAATTTATTTATTTGGAGAGGTTTTTGCTATAGGGCTCGTGTGCTCGCCAAACAGACAGAGAGAGACAGAGAGACAGAAAGTGAGAAATCACCCTCTGGAGGGATGGCCATGCTGCAATCCCTTCTCCTCCATTCTCCTCTCGGGATCTTGGGCACACATGCACATGCACCCGGTGTGAGTTTTAAGCCACCGGGTCCGGGACGCGAACTGTGGTCGACTACATGGGAGTCCAGCGACATAGCCATTACACTAACTGCTGGTCCCCCTTTCAAGCATATTTTTAGTAATTTTTGTAGATAATGGATTCCCTTGAGTAGAATTTATATGTTTTTGGATGAGAAAAAAGTACAAATAACATGCATTTGTAGATTATATAAATAGGTTAAATGATATAAAAACCACAACAAAGATCAAATATAAATGCAAAATAAATATAGTTTATTTTACCTAGAAGTGTAGGAATGATACATCAAAACACACCTGGTATCCTTTACACAACAAAGCAGAACGTGATAGGCCAGCCCTAACGCACCAGTTAAGTGCTGCTCATAGAAAAACAGATCCCAGGCCAGCTGGTGGCATGGAGGTTAAAGTGGCAGGATCCCACATGGCAGACTGCATGGTGTGATTCCTAGAGCAGGAGGCTTCAAATACACAGGTACATGTGCATGCGGCTCACAATTTAGAAAGGAGAAGTGGAGGACAAGGGATCGCAGCAAGACCATCCTCCATGGGGGGCACTTTCTCATTTCCTCTCTCTCTTTCTCTTTCTCTCTCTAGGGAGCACATGTAGCCTCCAGTGAATTAAAAGAGAGAGAGAGAAGCCAAGTTCCAAACGGCTGGGCTCCTGACAGCAGTATGAATTCTAACCCTAGTGGCTTGAAAAACACACTGGGTGTGTGTGCCCCCAAACCCTGAGGGAATGGAAAACTAGAGGAAAAAGGATTGTGTTGTGACTTTTCCCCATTAGGAGGTTCTCTTTCTCTCTCTCCCTCCCGCTTTCTCTTTCTTTGACAAGCATACACATCCTCTGACAATAAAAAAAAGATAAAGTGATAAAGCGAGAAAGGGGTAAAAAGCATGACTCAGCAGAGAAGCAGCTTAACTGCTGTCTTCAGCATTAATGCCATGAACTGGAGTCTACTGTATGGGTTACATGATATTTCCCACTTGAGGCTTTTACGCATCTAGGCCATTTCCTGAAACTATGGATCGTTTCATTAAACACAGGAGTGTTTGCCTGCGTCGCTGGTGTATTCGTTTCCGCCTTTCAGCACCTTTTCAAAGGTTTGTTCCTAAACCTTTGCTGTGCACATATGATCTACAGACAAAAATACATGATTATTAATTCAAATATTAATCAATTAACATAAAACTAAAGTCAAATTTGTCAAATGGATGCTCCAAAATACATTGAAATCTATATATGAGGAACCAGCAGGTGGCATGGTAGTTAAGGGTCTAGACCTCCAAATGGCCAACCATGGCTCAAGTCCGGAGTCCAGCAGTTTGAAAATCATGCTAGGCATGTGCATGTGTGTGCCCAAAACCCCACCACGAGAAGGGAGGAGAAGGGATTACGGCATGGCCATCCCTTTTGGGGGGTGATTTCTCAGTTTCCTTCTTTCTGTTTCTCTTGTCTCCTCTCCAGAGAGCACACACACCTTATGACAAAAACCTAATAAACAAACAAACAAACCAACAAAAAACAACAAAAAAAAACCAACTACATATGAGTAACTAGGTGCCTATATCCGCTTTAAGTAATAATCCCCACTAAGAAATAAAGAGGAAAAATACCACCTATGCCTTCTTGTGATCTTAACGGTAGTCTCCTAATGCAGATTTCTGTTAAAGAATCATGTAATTTGTTCCTCAAGCTCTAAAATTACTTTAAAATTATGTTTCTCTATAGAATTTTGTACTGAATAGGTTCTATTTTCCAGGCTAAAATTTTCTTTAAAGAAAGAACAAAAAGTAAATAAACTTATTTTCTTACCAACATAAAACACGGAAAATGTGCCATTGACTGGAGATAAGAGATGAGCCAGTTAATATAAAACATCAATAAAAACCAAATATATATATATATATATATATATATATATATATATATATACACACATACATATACATATATATATATAACAGATTTTTGTAGTAAACAGAATAACAATGTAAGATAGTATTGACTATCTTCTTTTAAAAAGACCTTGCCAGAGGGACCAGCAGTTAGTGTAATGGCTATGTTGCTGGACTCCCACGTAGTCGACCACGGTTTGAGTCCCAGACCCAGTGGCTTAAACTCACGCCGGGTGTGTGTGCATGCATGCCCAAGATCCCGAGAGGAGAATGGAGGAGAAGGGGTTGTGGCGTGGCCATCCCCCCTGGGGGGTGATTTCTCGCTTTCTATCTCTCTGTCTCTCTCTGTCTGTCTGGCGAGCGCACGCGCCCTATAGCAAAAACCTCTCCAAAAAAAAAAAAAAAAAAAAAGACCTTGCCAGAATAGAGATTTCAGTTTTACTCTTGTGGGTTCATACATTGAACAGTTTTGATGGCATGGTTTTATTCCAACCATACTAAATGGCACAAACGATTGGATGACCATACAGTTAAAATCGCTACTGTGACCAGATTGGCTATGGCTGTCTAGTGCCTTAGGAAAACATGGTCTTGGGGCCAGCAGTGTTGCGGTGGTTAAGGCTGCTGGATCCCACATGGCCAACTGCTCAGTTCGAGCCCCAGACTCAGTGACTTGAGAAACTAGCAGGGCACGTGTGCATGCATGCCAAAGATCCCGAGAGGAGAATGGAGGAAGAGGGACTGCAGCGTGCTTATCTCTCTTAGGGGTACTTTCTTACTTTCCCTCTCTTTGCTCTGTGTCTCTCTCTCTCTAGAGTGAGTGCATGTGCCCTGCAGCAAATTTTTAAAAGAGAAAAGAAGAGAAAGAAAAAGAAAAGAAATGTGGTCTTACAGAGGCAAAATTGTTCCCATGAAAACAGGGCTCAGAAAACTTCCCTACCTTCATACGATACTGTGCACTCAATAACCTTCTTAGGTATTTATTAATATACTATCTATTTCAAAATGGAGTTGAGATGGCTATATCAAGGAAGGAAAAATGTAAAGTAAATGAGCGAATTAAACTGTTATCATTCATGTTAATTTCAATTGATTAGAATAACTATTTTACCTACAAATCACATAAGATTTCCACTTTTAAAAACTTTTTTTCCACAGTGACAGTAGATGGTGTAGCAGTTACATCATTCGACTCTCACATGGCTGATCATGGTTCAAGCCCTGGACCTGGTGGCTTGAAATTCATGTCAGGCACATGTGCATATGTGCCCAAAATCCCAGGAGGAGAATGAAGAAAAAGGGATTGTGGCATGGCTCTGTCCCCTAGGGGCTGATTTCTCACTTTTCCTCTCACTGTGTCCCTGTCTCTCTCTCTCTCTCTCAGGAGTGTACACGCCCTAAGGCAAAAACCTCTAAAATAAATAAACAAACCCTTTCTTCACTATAACATTTTCAGTGTACCAAATTTGACTCTGTCCTTCAAAGCAACATTAACAAAATGACAGGTTTATATTTGGGACCACCAGGTGAATATTTACTGGCAAACTGCTCTCACTATACGACAATGAGAGATTTAAGTATCTGTTTGGTCTTGGAAATGGTCTTTGTTCCAATGGAAAGATTCCTTCTCCATGCAATATAGGAGACTTAGCTTTCAGACAGACTTCGCTGCATAGAAAAATGTCCATATGTATTCATGAATTTGTTTGAGATTATTTGTTATTTCCTTCTAGGTTGGTAAAGAAGTGGAAAAATAGAGGTGTGCGAACTCACACGTATCGGACCGTTATCGGGTGTTAGAGACAGCACAAGCGGTTT
Source organism: Tupaia tana (assembly GCA_026018925.1). NCBI lineage: Eukaryota > Metazoa > Chordata > Mammalia > Scandentia > Tupaiidae > Tupaia > Tupaia tana. The sequence continues at coordinate 9,203,971 of JAKSZU010000006.1, forward strand.
TAAAGAAAGAGCTCACTGGGTCTTCAGAACAGGTCTACTCTTCTGGCTGAACTGCAGGGAAAATGCTACAGCTCGTTACGATGACATGTCTCAGCCAGGACTGAGCACTGAGGAAGGTGGAGCCTCAGCCATGCCCTCTATTCTACAGAAATAGCTCATTGCCTAGTCACAGTGGTACGCAGTCAGGGTGCTGCTGGGTAATTCCAGAGGCCACAGGGAAGGCTCTGAGTTCACGTCCTGAGTCTTCCTGAACATGTCAGGTGCACCCATGCGGCAAAATCCCCATCCCAAATGTGCCTTTCCTTCTCCCAATATTACAGGTATTCCAAATGTTTAACCCCTCACACACAAAAAAATCAAAATCAAGTGTAATAATATAAATACATTCACTAATGCTGTACCTACCAACTGCATTCATTTGACATGTATTTATTTACAGTCTCCTGTAGGCCAGCTGTAATGCTGCACGCTCTGTGTGAACTAGTGAAACTTGTGGTTATATCTTTGATGCAGCTATCTGTAAAACTAAAACAAAATAACCCTCAAGGACGACAACCAAAAAAAAAAAAAAAAAATCACCAAACTATTTTGAAAAACTTAATTTAAAAACATTTTAGCAATGTGCATTTTAAATACCACATAGGATAATGACTACACTGCTTAAATTGCTAGAGAAAACAGGATATAAGAATATTTAATCTCGACCGCCTGATCCCACATAGCCAACTCTGTGGTTCAAGTCAAGTCCATATCCCCTAGGGAGGATGATTTCTCACTTTCTTGCTCTCTCTCTCTCTCTCTCTCTCTCTCTCTCTCTCTCTGTCCAGCGAGCACATGTGCCCTATGGCAAAAAAAAAAAAAAAAAAAAAAAAAAACAAAGTCAATGATGTCTCACAAAATTGCTATGAATCAGTCTGTCCTTTGTTTCTTGCTTCTAGTCATCAAAGGGAAACAAAAAAAAAAAACTAAAAAAAAAACATTCCCCAACTCTCCTAATAGAATGAATAGGGAAATTTTTTTTTTTCTGAAACAGAATATCATACACACATGGCAACTGATTTTTACTAAGAAGACAAGTTAATTCAATTGAGAAAAGAATAATGTTTTTAACAAATGCTGCTGGAACAAATGCCTAACCAAAAGGAAAAACAAAAAACAAAAGCTCTCTACACTCTTCTTATGCCATAGAGAAAAACGAACCTGAAATGGATCATATCCTGAAATGTAAGATATACATCATAAAACTTCTACAAGACAATACAGGGAAAAATTGTAATTTGGATTAAACAAAATATTCTTTTTTCTTTTTATTTTTTTTAGACGTTTTTGTTATAGGGTGCGTGTGCTCGCCAGACAGACAGAGAGATAGAAAGCGAGAAATCACCCCCCAGGGGGGATGGCCACACCGCAATCCCTTCTCCTCCATTCTCCTCTTGGGATCTTGGGCACACACGCACACGCGCCCAGTGTGAGTTTTAAGCCACTGGGTCCGGGACGCAAACTGCGGTCAACTACGTGGGAGTCCAGCGACATAGCCATTATGCTAACTGCTGGTCCCAATATATTCTTTATAATAACATAAAAACATGAACATACACTAAAAGCTGGATATACTGGTATTCATCAAAATTATGAACTTTTACTCTCGAAAAGACAGAAAAATGGAAAGGAAAGCTATAATACAATCCGGAAGAAAATATTTGCAAAACACAATCTAAAAAATGTCTTGTCTCCACTATACATGAAGAACTCTTATGACTCAATAATACTAATAAGATACCCAGATTCAAGTGATGGGCAAATTATTTGAATGAACACTTCAAAAAATAACATATACAGGGACCAGCAGTTAGCGTAATGGCTATGTCGCTGGACTCCCACGTAGTCGACCGCAGTTCGAGTCCCGGACCCGGCGGCTTAAACTCACGCCAGGCGCGTGTACGTGCGTGCCCAAGATCCCGAGAGGAGAATGGAGGAGAAGGGATTGCGGCGTGGCCATCCCCCCTGGGGGGTGATTTCTCGCTTTCTGTCTCTCTGTCTCTCTCTGTCTGTCTGGCGAGCACACGCGCCCTATAGCAAAAACCTCTCCAAAAAGAAAAAAAAAAAAGTAAAAAAAAAATAACATATACAGATGGTAAATAATAGGAAAAGATTCACAGTCTATTTCACCATTACAGAAATGCATATTAAAACCACATGAGGTACCAAAACAAACCACTGGGTACTGGCAAGCTCAGGCAGCACACGCACGTACTGCAGCAAATGCTGGTAGCAACGCAAAAGAGAAGAGAAGGCCAGTCCCAAAGCAGCGTGGTGGCTTCCTTAGCACGTACCCTGGCAATTCCACCTCCAGGCCTGTTCTCAGAGAGATGAAAGCATATGTCCACACCAGGGATTGTAACTGCATAGTCAAATGGCTTTATTCACAACAAAAAATGGTCTGATTTGAGATTGAATAAACAAATACGATAAAATACTAATCAAAAAATGGAAAGGAACACCGTGATAAATGCAAGAGCATAAATGAAAGAATCTCAAAGTCATCACTCTAAGTAAAAGATGTCAGACTCAAAAGTTAAATACTCCGTGTATTTATTTACACAAAATTATAGAAAAGATCCCGCTACAGTGAGAGAAAGTAGATCAATGGCTGCCAGGGTAAGGGCGTAATGGAGGAAGGGATGGATTTCAGGGCACAAGAGAACATTCCAGGGTGCTGGGAGATGTCCTACCTGACAGTAAAGGTACTCAAGTACTGTCATAACAGTCAGTGGCATAACCCACTGACCCGTGGTCTGACAATGGGTCAGTTTGACAGTCTATAAACCGCAGTGCGATAAAATCAACAAAGAAATCGTTTTAAGTTTATTTTATTTCTTTCATGAGATAGAGCCTGAGGAAGAGTGAGCACAAGAGACAGTGAGACTGACACCCTGAAACAAGGTCTCATCACACGCTATCCCCTGCCCCCAGCCCTCCAGATAGTGAGGATCTTGGGCATGTGTCCACTAAGTGGTTTCCAGCTGACTCAGGATCTGAACCTGCAGTCATTCGTGTGGCTTCAGCACTGCAGATCAGTATGCTGTGTCATTGCAGCTGGGCCTCAACAGACATTTTAAGTAGCATAGGTGTTCGTTACAGAGGTCGGCTCCCTATTATAAATGGTTTTAACTTAACTAAGGTTGCAAGCATATTCTTTCACTACATGTCTATAAAATTTCTCATAACAAAAAAGAATGGTATCATCAGTCACTTTTTTTTTTTTTTTTGGAGAGGTTTTTCGCTATAGGGCACGTGCGCTCGCCAGACAGGCAGAGAGAGACATAGAGACAGAAAGCGAGAAATCACCCCCAGGGGGGATGGCCACGCCGCAATCCCTTCTCCTCCATTCTCCTCTCAGGATCCTGGGCACGCACGCACACGCGCCCGGCGTGAGTTTTAAGCCACTGGGTCCAGGACGTGAACCGCGGTCGACTACATGGGAGTCCAGCGACATAGCCATTACACTAACTGCTGGTTCCCCTCATCAGTCACTTTTAAAGATTGAGTTTAAAATACTGGGCAGATTAGATAATGTGAAATAAACCATGAGTCCATCCTGGAAATGCAGCCCATCTAAAACACCAGACCCCACGTGGTCACAGAACCTTCCATCACAAACTCAGAAAACGGACACTGTCTTCCCCTCCACACTTTGTCACGTGCTATGCCAGCTCTTCTACCTCTTCCCAGACACTCGGCAGTGCTGCCTCTCATCCCATGTGATTGCATAGTCGAGGCTGATTGCTTGTTGTGGCCTACTGATTACTTCATTTAAAGTTTTTAATTGCATTGTCTTAAAAGGGAACACTATAGCATGTGTGATATTTAGTAATGAGATAAAAACTACTACATAAACAGACAGGTAAAAGAGATTTACATAATTCATTGAGATTATATGAAACACTATCATGTCAGGAATGTACACATTGCTAATTACAAAATTATATTCCATCAACCATCACAAATTGAAGAGTTAGGATGTTTAAGTCACTTAACAAGTCGTTAAGTGGTTGAGTTAGGAATGTGCTTTCATTTTTGCTAGACACTCTGACTTTGTCTCTGGTGGCTGCCACTGTGTAATTAATGTTCTTTCTTTAGAGTAGCAAAGACAGTGCAAGCAACGCTATGTCAGATCAAGGAAGCTATGACACTATGTATCCCACCCACAAACACACACCAATTCATGCTTTTTCTTTCTTTTGCTTTTCTTCTTTCTTTAGATTTTGTCATAGGCCATATGCACTCGCTAGAGAGAGACAGAGAGAAGAGGGAAATTGAGACATTACCCCCCAAGAAGGATGGCCACACCACAATCCCTTCTCCTCCATTCTCCTCTCAGGATTTTAGGTATGCATGCACATGCACCAAGCTGCCAGGTACACGACTCTAACTGCAGGTTCAGCCATGTGGGATCCAGCACCGTAGCCACCATACCATCTGCTCATCTACATGATTATTCTAAAACAAAACATTTGCTTAAAAACCTTATAAACAAATGAGAAAATAAATGTATGGGAATACTACAAGACTGCATGTGCACGTGCACGTGCACGCACACGCGCATGCACACACACACACACACACACACACACATCCATTGAATAAGTCATTGAAATTTAAGTGTTAAAAGTGGTGCCATATTGCTCTTATTTCTCCTTTTTTGTTGCACTACAGACCCTTCCACTATTTGTACTAAGCCTGGAGTCTCTTATCTGTTTTCAGATGCCAGGTTGAGGATAGATGATGAATAAAATCTGAGTTAATTTGCAGAGGTGTTTGGGAAGTATTTGAAAAATTACTGATGATCCCTATGCTCCAAAATTGGGTCATAAAGAGCAAGTCCTATAAGACAGATTTTTTATCTTTTTGAGAGATTTATTAGCATGAAAAGAACTAGGGAATTCTATAAAAACAGTACTCCTGGACTTCAGCCAAGCTTCTGAGGAGGCTGTTGATAGTGTCCTGCAATGTTCTTCTAACTTTCATGGTTCCTAATCTTTCTTCAGGATCTCTGCAGATGTCACCCACTCTATAAGGTGACCCTTGTTATTCCAGGTAGAGTCAGTGGCAGCTCTTCAGTAGTGCCACAGAACAGCTGTTGCTTTCTGGGGTCCTTATCTCAGGTACATGCTGCAGTGAGTTTAACGACCTGGTTTAACACCAGCCTTTCCTACTAGAACATGATTCAATAACATGGCATGATGTTTGGACTGCATTAAGACATCAGTACATACTTGAGAGAGTGGTAATAGAAGTCTTGCAGACAAAATGAGAAGGTTACTATGGAGTAACAAGCTATAGGGAGATACATATTTACTATTTCAAATGATAGGGAGTTCCCTTAAGGCACTCGACTGGCTTTCTTACCAAATCTGGATTTGGATCAGAATAAGTACATTTTAAAAAGCACACAACTATTTTTTTTTTAATTATTTATTGGGCCAACCAGTGGCATGGTGGTTAAGGTGGCTGGCTCCCACATGGCTGACTATGCAGTTTGACTCCTAGACCTGGCAATTTGAGAAACTACACCAGGCATGTGTGTATTTTACCCATATTTTTGAGAGGAGAATGGAGGGGAAAGGATTGCAGTGTGGCCATTCCCCTGGAGGTGGTGTAGGGGGTGCTTTCTTAGTCCCCTTGACCCCCCCATCTCTCCAGTAAATGTACGTGCTCTGTAGCAAGTTAAAATGGAAAAAAAATATGTATATATTTATTTCAACCATGAATGAGAAAGACAGTGAAAGAAAAGTAGAAAGATGGCACTTCCAAGAGGTCTTGATGCCACAGTCCACCCCCAGCCTCAGCTAGCCCTGCATCAGCATGCCTGGTGTATTCAGGGAGTTCTCTGGATGTGAAACTAGCAATTAGGACAGATCATTGGCAGAGTGGCCAAGCACTATGGAATACCATGGCCATTTTAATTATTTGGTTTTACTCATTTTTGATTTTATTAGTAGGTACAGGTTGTTCAAACATTGATCATGGATACAATTTTTAATATACCATAGGTCTCCAAATCAAATAAGCTATGATATCACACTGTTCATTGACGAAACACGATGATAATTCAAATTCATGGAAACTTAAAATGCCTTATTTTAGGGAAACTTTCCTTTAGATTGTACATTGCTTCTTTATACATGTTAGGTGTTCATTCCCTGCTGGTAAATAACCATGTCTCCTTCCAGTCACCTATTTCCCCATCTCTCAACTCTCCACATTGTCTTTCACTAAATAGATATTAATTTTGATGCAGTAACATGAGGTCACTTTTTTCCCATTATAATTCTTTTTAGTAGGAAAAAAAACTTGCTTAGAAAAGCTTTTCCTATGTTGCTGTTAGTATATTCTCCAACATGTTATTCTATGCATTATAAGACTACCTGTCACATTAAAGTCTTTAAAGCATTGCCAGTCTCATAGGATCGTCCCACAGTCAACCACATTTCCTTGTGATTTATACTATATTAATCACATATCAAGGTCACATATACTCATGGGGTACTTTATGGACTCCTCTGCAACAAGGATCTCTGTCTCTTCCTGAAGTCAGAAATACACAGCGGCCAGCAGGTGGCGTGGTGGTTGACACACTGGATTCTCACATGGCCGACCATGGTTCACTTTCTGGACCTGGTGGCTTAAAAATCAAGCCAGCACATGTGTGTGCATGCCCCAAATTCCAGGAGAATGAAGGAGAAGGGATTGTGGCAAGGTCATCCCTCCCAGGATGTAATTGCTCACTTTTCCTGTCTCTCTCTGTCTCCTGAGAGGACACACATTCTATGGAAAAACAAACAAACAACAGCAAAAAGCCATGCGCACGGTATGTTTTTTCTAACTATGAAAAAAATTTAGTGGTAGGAGGAGTAAGGAGACCTTACTACCTTAATGACATATTGAAGATATTTAAGTTTACATCATTCTATTCTCTACTGTATAACATCCAACCAAAAAAAAAAGTTTTGCTAAGATTCAAGCTAGATTAAAGGACACATAGTTAAGTTACAACAAATACATCCAAGTATTATAACGGACAACAACTGCTCCCCATGTTTGTGTTGAAGAATAATCTTTTATTTTTAATAGAAGAGAATGTTTATAAGGTTAAATTTTTTCTAAACTACTCAAACCTGATGCCAAGACAGAACTTTCACATTTCTAAAATAAAATGGATAGACAAGATTATGCTGAAGATCTGCTTAAGCTCTAAAATTTTTATGTGCCTATAAAAATCACCCAAATAGAAATTTCAGTGAAAAAAGGCAATTTGCTTGTCTCTATTTCTGAACAAATTTCCTAGAAGGTAGGTTTCACTTGTGCTTTCACCTTCATGCCTTGTCTGAAGCATCATGTGGCAGCCGAGGATATAGAAACATCCTTTGTTACAAAGTAGGTTACTTCAAATTTAAACAGCAAAAATAACACAGAAGAATGAGATTCTATGTCAAATTAATACCTACAAATACTTGAAGGGTAAAGATGAGCAATTTAACAAGTATGAGCTAAAAAGATTAGATATAGTTCATCAATCAAAATCTGTATTTCAAAGATGATATTGTCCTCTTCAGTATATATGGCTCTTTCAACAATAACAACATATGTAACGTGACTTACGGCAATACTGGTAACTTATAATTATTTCAGTTTTTCCCTAAGACAAAACTGAATTTCTTCAGATATTTTAGGAAGAAAGGTCTATAGTTGCTTTCACAAGTATAGATTTTATTTAGTGTCAATAAAGAAACTATTTCATTATCACAATTTAAAAGAAAATGTTACACCTTCACTAGGATGGTCGCAATAAAGTCAATATTAAAAGTCATCTAAGATACAAACTGGGACACTCATACACTGCTGGTGGGAATATAAAATAATACAGCCATTCTGAAAAATAGCTCAGAAACCTCTTTTAAGTTAAACATAAGCTCACCATACCCTGAAACTATACTTTTGTGAATTTACTCATGAAGAGTAAAAATGTATGTCCACACAAAGATGCGGATGTAAATTTCCCTAGAAGCACTATTCATTATAGCCCTAAACTAGAAGCAATATAAACATTCGTGGGGTGCTGAGTGGATACACACTATGGAATACCCACACAGTGGAATGCTGTCACTCAGTATCTGAAGGAAATGGAGTACTGTTACATGCCAAAACATGGGTGGTTCTCAAGCAATATGAGGAGGGGAAAAAAAGCCAGAGGTAAATGGTTACATAATCTATGATTCCATTTTCTTGAAATGTCTAGAAGTGGCAATTTTTAGAGTCAGAAGGATTAGTAGACACTTAGTTCTGAGTTTGGGAGTTGGAGTTAACTTCAAAAGAGAGTAAGGGAAGTTTTAGGGTGCTGAAGAAGTTCTAAAACTGGATAGTGGTAAGAAAGCAATTCAAAAAATAGCAGTACAATGAGTTCCAGGGACTCTTTTCCCAGTTAAACAACCATAATTGGCAAGAATTTTTTTTTTTTTTTAAAAAAAAACAATCCTAAAGTCTCTGGAAATTATCTTAAGGACATATGGCGCATGGAGAAACATTTACTCAAGATAACCAAATAAATCTTAGCAAAAAAAGAATCAATGGCATGAGAGCCAGAACCCACTCCCCTCCTTGCTGGTCAGAGTGATGGAAGCTCTGAGTATCTGGAACAAGAAGACAAGACTCCCTCTCACCACCTGCAAGTATAAGGCTATGGTGTCTTTCCAGGAGGGGAAAACCAGTAGCATTTCTCATTTCCCACAGTTCCATATTGAATAAGTTCTATTTCAGACAAATGTAACCAAGAGATCTAGGGCATCCTTCTTTTACACAACTCCCTGAATTCCCACTTCAGCATGCTGAGAATATGGACTCTAACTGGTCTTGCCCCAGCTTGCTGGTAAGAGGAGATTCCATGCTGGGAGAAATAAGCTAAGAAGAATGGAACTCATGATACCAGTGTGCCCCACTCAGAGAATTAGCAGTATCACTTCCAAAAGAAAAGCCATCGTCCTGGGTCCCACCTGCAGAGCAGTGGTACAGATGTGTTACTGCCTGACGGAACAGGCAAGGTGTGCGACTAGAGTTCCAGTGTTCTCCTTAATAGCAGGTATTAAGCAGAGAAAGCAGACTTCAATTAATGAAACCAGCCAGTTTACTAAAGAAATAAACAGGAAACGACAGAAAGAACAAGCCCAAGTTGGGGAAGAGGTGGGGAGTGGGAGGTGTTAGTATTCAGAGTTGCTGCAATGTATTATCTAAACTGTCCAGTTTTTGACAATAACAAAAGCACATAAACAGGAAACTTGAAGAAATAGGAAGGCATGACCCACGTAAAATAACAACAGAAAAGACATAAGAAACTGCCTCTGAAGAGTCTAGATGGTAAACCTAGCAGACAAACATTTCAAAGTAACTGTTACAAATATGTTCAAAGAACATATTTGGAAACCATATTTAAATAAGTTTTAAGAAACACGCTGACAACAACTTATCAAATATAGGATATAAATAAATAGAATTTATTTAAAAAGAACTAAATAAAAATTCAGATACTGATAAATATAACTGAAATAAAAATTCATTAGAGGGGATCCACAGTAAATTTGAGTTGGCAGAAGAAAGCAAATTTGAAGATGGACCAACATAGACTAAGCAATCTGAAGAATACAGAGAAAAGAGAATTTAAAAAATAAATTGAAAGAAGTCTCAGAGAAATGTAGGATGCCATGTAGACTACAAACATACATGTAATGGGAGTACCAGAAAGTCAGGAGAGAGTAGAAAGTAGCAGGAAAAAAATCAAATAAACAGTATAAACTTGCAAAATTCACCGGGAAACATTAACCAATACATCCAAGAAGATCAGCCATCTACAAGGAAGATGAAAACAGCGATCAAAACTCAGGCACATCATACTTAAAATACTGAAAGAAGAAGACAAGAAATCTTGAAAGCAGTAGGAGAGGAAAAAAAAAGGCTCCTTATTTATAAAGCAATGGCAACAAAATTAACAAAAGACTTCTCATAAGAAACAATGAAGACAAGAGATCAGTAGGATGAAATATTCAGAGGAAACATACCTGCATCTAATTACAGAGCCTTAAAATACATGAAGCATAGGAACCAGCAGATTGCATAATGGTTACGTCACAGGACTCCAGTGCAGTTGACCACAGTTCGAGTCTTGAACCTGGTGGCTTAAACTCATACTGGGTGCATGTGTGAGTGCCCAAGATCCTGAGAGGAGAATGGAGGAGAAGGGACTGTGCCATGACTATGCTCCCTAGGGATGATTTCTCGCTTTCTGTCTCTCTGTCTCTCTCTCTCTCTTTCTGCTGAGCACTTGTGCTCTATACGAAAAACCTCTCCAAACAAGAACAAAAAAACCCATGAAGCATAAAATGACAGAATGAAGAGAGATACAAACAACTCAGGGGGACTAGTCAGAAGTTTACCATGCCACGTAAAATAATGAAGAGAACAATTTGATACAAATGAAAATCAGCTGAATAGAGTTGGAAGTCCAGAAATAAACCTGGTTAGCACCAGAACTCTTTTTAACTTCCTTTTCTGTGCAGGTGTTCTCCAACATCTCAGAATGAGTTCATAACTTTCTAGTTATTTCAGACTATTGAAACAGTAGCTTGGGCTGACTCTATAGCCTAATAGTTAGGTGAGCCTGGTTTCACATGACCAACTGTGGCTTGAATCCCAACCCTGGCAGCTTGAAAAACATGACAGGTGCATGTAAGTGTGTGCACCAAATTCCAACAGGATTAACAATGGAGGACTGTGGCATGAAAGATTCCTCTCTTTCCCTCTCACTCCTTCTGGTTAATATGCACACCCTCTGGCAATTAAAGATAAACAAACAAAAACTGTCTTTCTGTTTAAGGGACTTCATTGTATATGTTTTTGTTTGTTTGTTTGTTTGGAGGGGTTTTCACTATAGGGCGCGTGCACTTGTCAGACAGACAGAGAGACAGAAAGCAAAAAATCACCCCTCAGTGGGGATGGCCACGCTGCAATCCCTTCTCCTCCATTCTCCTCTCGGGATCTTGGGCACACACGCACATGCGCCCGGCGTGAGTTTTAAGACACCGGGTCCGGGATGCGAACTGCGGTCGACTACGTGGGAGTCCAGCGACATAGCCATTACGCTAACTGCTGGTCCCTATATGTTTTTTAAAACCTTCGTTTGGAATCAAACATCTTCCTTCCTCCAAAGAGAGCTACATCTGAGACTCGGGTGATTTTGAGTGCCTGGAAATTTAGTACATCTCCTTACATCTGATCTTTCTCCCTGGTGTTGACCAGAGCTACAAGGGAAAGTACACAGATGCACCTTTACAAGGCTACCGTTGAAAGCAGTCGATCTCAACAACCATCTATAAACACACGAATAACTCCAGCACGGCTGTGGGAAGACACACATTCCCCTTGTGCTGGTCATCATGACACATCTGGAAACTTCGGAGAAGTCCCCACGTCAGTTGGTAGAGGCTCAGAGTTCATGAGGGACACAGTCCCAGGCAGCACCCATGGGCAGTCCCTTCTGGAAGGTGTTTGCGCTTCCTACCCAATACCCAACCTGGACAATCAGGCTCATGATTCTGGTAAACATCCCTCTCTGCCTATGCTTTGGCCGTCCGCAGGAAATCAGTGGTCCAATCCATCCATTCTTTTGCCACTTCAGGGCCCTTGCACAATGATACAAAGCCTCTCTACCTTCAATAGACCACACGCTCACCAGGAGGAGAGCACTTTACTCTTTCCCTAGCTGGTTATACAGAATACTGTATTCTTCCCTCATTCATTATCAGTCCTGCTGGAACATGAGCAGGAACATGAGCACACAGAGCCGTGGGGTAGAGTGACTACCATCCCTTACGTTTTTCAAAGTGTACCCATTTACTCCTTTTTCTGAGAGAAAAAGAGGAGGAAGGAGAAGAGAGGAGACACCCTAACAGAACTTCGGTGCTGCAACTCACTCCCCAGCCTTAGCCAGCCTGGATCATGGACGCATACATGCATACCCAGCACACAGAGGGCGGCCCAGACTACAACCCCACCTCCCCATGTGGGTCCAGTTGCATTATGGGTATGCTAACATCTGGTCCCAATATCCCCTTCTTGAAGGCACCTGAACCCCACAACTGATTCTCTTGTGGATTCAGGACCTGGGAGAACAGAAGCCGGAATAACACTTCCTGCTGTGGGGGTTACAAAGGGAATGGCTACTCCTTGGACTGTCTTTGCAGTCTTAATTCCGGGCTCTGTCTCTCCTGCTCTGCCTCGGGTTCATACTCTTGAGAGAGGTGAGATGACAAACCAGAAGTCCCTCAGAAAAGAATCTGGGATCTCAGTAGGTCATTCCTCTGTGCAATCGTATACTGGAATATGGAGACAGATCAGGAAAAGCGAGTATTTTATGTTCTGAGTAGTTGGTAGTTGAACACAAGGTAAGATTCAGTGGCCTAGGAAGCATGTGGAGAGTGACAAGAGGATTCAGAGAAGAATTACAAGGCCCTGTAATATGTAAGGGAAAGACGAAGGAAAATGAGCTAACGATACAAATGACATGAAGTCTAAAAAGCAGGGTAAATACAAAAAGCGGTGCTAGAAAATCCAGTTTCCAAGGGGTGTAGTCTGCAGAGTCAGATGCTATGAGTACATCGAGCAGGTTAAGAGATGGGAAGAGGTCAGTATTTTTGGCATCCTCAAGATCAGGAACCTTGAGAATGATTTTAATGTCAGTATTGTGGGCAGAGAAAAAGTCCATGGGTTGAAAGAGCAACATGAAATGAAAAATTAGAAGCAGAGATTTTACAGCAGTCTTCCAACACTGGTAAAGGCAAGGCAAGAATAGCTGGGAAAAGCGAAAAGAAATAAAATGAGCAAAGATTGTTTTCTCCCTGTAACTATAGGATAGAGGGAATGAAATGGGCATGTTTGGGGACCAGCAGTTGGCGTAATGGCTATGTTGCTGAACTCCCATGTAGTTGACCGTGGTTCGAGTCCCAGACCCAGTGGCTTAAACTCATGCCAGGCATAGGCGTGTGCGTGCATGCCCAAGATCCTGAGAGAAGAATGGAGGAGAAGGGATTGCAGCATCGCCATCCCCCTGGAGGGTGATTTCTTGCTTTCTGTCTCTCTGTCTCTCTCTTCTTGGTGAGCACGTGCGCCCTCTAGCAAACCTCAAAAAAAAAAAAAAAGAAAAAAAGAAAAAAAAAGAAATGGGCATTTTTTTTTTTTTTTTTTTTGGAGAGGTTTTTGCTATAGGGCGCGTGCGCTCGCCAGACAGACAGAGACAGACAGAGAGATAGAAAGCGAGAAATCACCCCCCAGGGGGGATGGCCATGCCGCAATCCCTTCTCCTCCATTCTCCTCTCGGGATCTTGGGCATGCACGCACACGCGCCCGGCGTGAGTTTAAGCCACCAGGTCCAGGACACGAACCGCGGTCGACTACATGGGAGTCCAGCGACATAGCCATTACACTAACTGCCGGTCTGGCATTTTTAAAAATTAATTAATCTATTTATTTTACAATTAAAGTATGAATTTATTTTGGTCCAAAAACTTTTTGAAATTCATACATAGTTTTCCCATTACATGTATTTCCATAAACTTTTTCTCTGAAACTTTTTAAAATTAATTAATTTACATTCATTCCCTAAGCATCATCACAGTAAACAAAATGTGATTTTCCAATGCAGAATATACTGTATAGTGGCTTAATCAAGCATGTTATCATCAGTAATTTTCCATTTCTAGTTTCATATAAATATATATACACATATATATATTTATGTATGTGTGTATATATATATATATATATATATATATATATATATATATATAAATATATATTTTTTTATCCCTATTTCTGACCTTCTGCCCTTTCCCACCCTCCTCCCACACTATCTCTGGTGTCTACGGTTGTTTTACACTCCTTTTTCTTCCCACATTTTATTGATCACACAATTTCTTATATAATCTAACTACTTTCAATATCAAGTTCATCTGGTAATTTTAAGAAAAGCAGTTTTAACTTTAATAAATCAAAGAAATGCTAAGGGCTTTGCTTAAAACTTAAAGCAGGAAACAGTTTAGGATTCTGTTCAAATAGTAGGTACATGAACCTATTGACAGCTCAAGACAGGACAAAAATCCTTAAAACCAGAAAACAAAGCCTAGAAGAAAATCAGCAATGTTTTAGTCAAAAGTCATAAAGTGCTATTTCACCAGTTCAGTCTCATGTACTTAATCTATCTTCTGTTGTGGTTTGATCTTCCCAATTAAATTCTGGGATATAATATTCAACTCCAGACTTGCCCCTACAATTAAGTTGGCCATTTTCTTAGTTTTTGAACTCTTATTTCTGTGTGTCTTATTTAATTCTCCTGGTATAGCACCCCCTTGAGAAGTTCTTGGAGATCTGGTCTGTTGTTGCATGTTTTTAAGTAAAGAACAGGGAGCAGTCGGGAAAGAGTTTTTAAAAATTGGAGAACGGATAGATGATGAAGCAAAACTCAAAAGAATATGGAACAAAAAGAGTGTGGGGGTGTGTGTGGTTCAGTGTTATCTTTAGGAGGAAGGCGGCATCGCCCGTCGGAGAGGAAGAGTGATCACAGCCATGAGAACCGAGGCTAAGAGGGAAGCGGAAAGGCATGATGGAGGCAGGACACGGAGGGGCAGACACGCAGTCCTCCAGGAACCAGGGCGTTCTCACAGGAGCCGGAGAGACCCGAGCACTGGAAGATGAAAATCCATGATTCCTGAAGGGACCTGACGTGAATGCATTCCTATTATTAACTTCGTAGCTCTCAGAAGAGCTCTGAACTCTCTTCTTTTCAGAGTTTCCATAACTTCTCAGCCATATCGCAATACTCTAAATATGCACTTCTTATTTCTCACATTCTAATACTTTTTTTTTTTTTTCTGTGCCCTTTTATTGCTGTACTGGAGTAAATCGGTCCCTAGAGTTCCACACAGGAAGCAGTAGGTATTCGCTGTTTCCTCCGAACTCAGGCGAGTTTTTCACTCCTGTTTTCAGGCCTCCCTTCAGGCTGGCCTTGCAAACCCAGTGCCTGGGGAACCCGAAGCCCTGGGAGTCCTACCAGCACATGTCTTCCCTACCTTCGTTTTCCATTCTAGATTCTTTTGAGTATATATCTAGGTTTCTCATTTCCCCCCCTCTTGTACATTGTCAGTAAAATCTCTCCCACTAATTTCCAGTCCCCTAGCAATGTGTCCAACTCCTCATCTTCTGAAGCCCCCCCAGCATCGACGGCAGAGTCTCCTACCCTTCAGGTTTCTAACAGCATTTGAATCAACTTTTACAGGACAGGAAAGGAGAAGGAGAAAAACTGCCTCCTTAAATGAACACTACAAATCCTCCTTTGAAACATAGCATATGCAGTGCGTACTGCACATTATACTTTAAATGGAAATTAAACACATGTGCACACGCGTGCGCGCGCACACACACACACACACACACACACACAAAACCAATACATAAGCTGGTTACAGAGCATTTCATAGCTATAACTACTCCCAACAGCAAACCTATGTACCTAGAAGTATCAGTCTTGTCTTCCCCTTCCTCCCATTCCAGGATAGAATATTGAAATAGGACGTAATTTTGTGAAAGAGTAGGGTGCTTTGCTATAATCACTCAGGTCTTGGCTGTAACAGAGACTTCATATACTCAGTAATTACAGAGTTAAAGCTTTTCTGAGAAACAATACAGGGACAAGCGTGGAGTGGAGACGGAGGAAGCTGTGCGGATGGCTGATATACACTGGAGGCACGGCAGTGGGGATGGTGCAGGCCATCTTCAGTGAGCATGTCCACCCTTCCTGGCGATTTCCCCACCTCTGGTACAAGCTGGCAAGCTAACACTACCACCTGAGAAAGTGGAACACTGTGAATCAAAGGAAATCACGTCCAATGTACGAGTCTTGGAGACAGCTCTGAAACACTCTAAAGTGTGTCATCTTGGCAGCCAGCTGGAGTGCAACCGTTTGGAGCAGATCTATTTATCAATACGTGCAGAAAGCAAGTTTAAGACCTGTACGTTGGTGTTGAATGGAGCATGAAGAAGGGACAGTAGAGACCACATAAATATTAAGCAATGACCTTCCGTTTGGAAGTTGGAGGCAATTCCTCACATGGGCTTTTATGCATGTAGAATTTATTTCTCTGGGTTCCAAGGTGCAGGTGGATTGTGATAGGAATAAATATCATGATCCAGAAGCCTATGGGATAAAAAGGACTACAGCAGAAAAGGAAGTAACTACCACAAAGAGATGGCAATTTCAGCGTAACAAGATAGCATTTCATTTAGCAGTGGCAAAATTTTAAAAGAAAAATAGTACCTTCAAAAACAATTATGACCTCAAGAAACAGTTACCCATGTTTTTTTTTTTCGTTGTTTTTTTTTTTTTTTCCTATTTCTAAATGCCCTCTGAGTGTTCAAATACTAAAGGATAGAATGTGCATACTCTCAAACAAACTGAGTTCATGCCAAGGAACCATTTAATAGAACACACAGAAATAGAGGGATATATTAAAAGATTGTTTTGCTAAAAGCTCTTTTGAAAAAATGAGTGTGTGGCGGCTGGTGGTAAAGGGGGCTGGATCCCAGATGGCCCAACCTACAGTTCAAGTCCCCAACCTGGCAGCTTGAAAAACACACTGGGTGCATGTGCTTATGCATGCCCAATGTCACAAAAAGGAAGGAGAAATGGAGGAGATTTTTAGTGTGACTATTTCCCCTACCAATGCACCAACAAAACAAAGTTTAAAAATATTTCTATCTTGTGAATATTCAAATTCTACCTTGGACTTAGTTTTCTTCCAGTTACCCCTACTGCCAAATTTTATATAACAAAGTTACTCTTAATTGAATTGGTTCTTGTTTATCAAAATGTCTTAGTGTCAAAATTCACCTCTTGGGACCAGCAGTTAGCATAATGGTTATGTCGCTGGACTCCCATGTAGCCGACCGCGGTTCAAGTCCTGGACCCGGTGGCTTAAACTCATGCTGGGCGCGTGTGCGTGCGTGCCCAAGTTCCCGAGAGGAGAATGGAAAAGTGATTGTGGCATGGCCATCCCCTCTGGGGGGTGATTTTTCGCTTTCTGTCTTTCTGTCTCTGTCTGTCTGGCAAGTGCACGCGCCCTATAGCAAAAACCTTTCCAAAAAAAAAAAAAAAAAAAATTCACCTCTTTAATCTGAGGACAGTGCTGCTGTAAATTAGACTAGTGTGTAAATATTCCGTGGTATCACTATCTAACTCACTTGAACATTATGTTAAAAATCTTTATATTTTGCTAATAACATTAAAAGCTATACAAATAATCTTTTTGAACAGGTTAGAAGGCCTGGTTAACTTTTCAAATCCAGTTTGGTTTCTCCCTCCTCCATTCACAGCCTATTAAAGGGGGCCAACTAATGATGCAGCAGTAATTCATTGCTGTGCAAGGCTGGACCCACATGGGAAAGGTCCCGGCTTCATGACCAAAGGCCTCCTTGTACCCAAGAGTGTGTGCGAGCCCCGGATCCTGGCAGCACAGGCTGGGACGGACAGGATCTGGAAACTCTGCTGGAGGTGCTCATCTCTTTCTTTCTCTCTTTTTCTCCTTGAAGAAATAAACTTTAAAAAGAAACCTATTGGGACCAGCAGTTAGCGTAATAGCTATGTCGCTGGACTCCCATATAGTTGACCGCGGTTCAAGTCCCGAACCCGGTGGCTTAAACTCACACCGGGCGCGTGTGCGTGTGAGTCCAAGATCCCGAGAGGAGAATGGAGGAGAAGGGACTGTGGCGTGGCCATCCCCCCGGGGGGTGATTTCTCGCTTTCTGTCTCTCTGTCTCTTTCTGTCTGTGTGGTGAGTGCACGCACCCTATGGCAAAAATCCCCCCCCCCCAAAAAAAAGAAACATATTAAGGAATTATGGAATCATGTTATCCTGAAAGTGGAGGAGACCATAGTAGTCATCTAAGCCTCACTTTAAAGATGAGGATATTAGAGTCTGAGGAAGGATATTAAGGAGAAAAATAGAAAGGCAAGTCGTTTATGGGACAAAGAAATGGATTATTATCTATTGAAGATAACTTTATAGTATTGTTAACTGGACTGGTGAGAAAAGTACACATGTTGGAATATTCACCTTGCAAGCTAAGTAATGTGATCGAATGTATAAGAGAAATTGAAATTAAAAAATTAAGGAAAAAAAAGATTTGAGGACATTGAGGTTGAGAAAAGTGATGTAAAATGGACATACGATGAATCCACTTAATACAAGTAACACTTTGTCAGTCATCGGTCAAATCGAATATGAAGACTTGGTCTCCAAAGTCTTTCATTTTAATGAAAAGAGATAATACCCTCTCTTTTTTTAGAAGAATGAATCTGCTTCAGATTTATTAAAGCTTTGTAAATATATTCATAGAAGCTCAGATTAGTTGTGCCACATGAGGGGGTCGCCTTTGGCTGCAACTAGCTCCCCTCTGGGGGACTCCTAGTTCCTGATGAAGACCCACATCTTCTCTGTGGCCCCATAAAGCATATGCCCCCACACTGCCTTAGCAGTTCCCAAACATTCTGCCTGAGGCTCAGCTCTCTGACTCGAGAATTCAGCTTCTTGAAGCTAGTGACAGTTATTTTTGGTATTTTATCTCGTGTGGGCCAACCTTGTGTTTATGCTATAATTTCCCATTTATTTCTACATATAAAGAAACTAGCAAGAAGGACTAGCAGGACTCTACGGAATAACTGGTAACATAGCAGCACACTGGGTGCCCAGTCCTCCTTGCCACCTCTGAAAGAGCTCTTACACTCTCTGAAATCCACTTTTTTTCTCTTTGGTTCTATAGTCTCCTTAAATTATAAACATGTTCCCTGGACAAAAGTCCATAAACACACATTAGCTATCTCTATAACTCAACAGAGTCATGGACTCCCACCCACTACTCTCTTTTTCCAGTAATGCCAATTTTGGAACAAGGCTACTTTCTCGTTTCTTTACAAGAAAAAAAAAATGCCACCATCTATGGCAATTTAAATAGACTTGTGGATTGGGCCAACTTTTCCCTCATAACTGAGAAGGAATACTTAAGAAAGGACACTGCAATGGAAACCATCCAGATCTCCCCAGGGGACAACTGGCCAAGTCTAGAGATGGTTTTGATTGTTCCAGGAGGTTGAGCAGGTACTCCAGTCACACAGCCATCAGCAGCAGAGGCCAGCAATGCCACACACAACGTACAATGCACAGGCACCGCATGCAGCAAAGGATTATCCAGACCACACTGTCAATCATGCCAAGGGTAAGACTCTGATCTAAATTTTTGCTCCACAAAGTATAGTCATCTTACAGCATCTTTGGCCTCTTCCAGGAGCTTGTTAAAGACTTGATTCTAAATGTAGACTCAATCTACATTTAGCAAGATCCCCAGGTGATTCACATAGACAACCAGGTTTCAGAAACACTGATTATACAATGCTTAGGCAATCCTTAAATGTTCTAAAAGAGCATCTATCTCGTAGTCCAAAAGAATGCCCTTAACTTAAACAATAGACGTATTGTTACAACATCATGTCTCTAAAGCATCATTAGCAACATTACCACTTGCTCTACTGGATATTAGTGTTACATACCAAAAAAAAAAAATCCATTGCTCAATAAATATGGAAAATTCTACGTAGGGTAAATCAATGGAGGAATCTCTAAGAGGCTAATGCATGTTATGAATCTCCAAGAAAGGGAAATCATATGTACCATTTCCCTAAATTATTTAACTATAGAATATATTTTTCTTCAGAGCATTTAATAAGCCTAAGGTTTCACAGAACACACTTCCTTTCTCAGCATGGAAACTAAACAGAAACTGATTAAAGTTCGGATCTCTCTTAATAGAATCTTGAATTAGTTATTACCTGTGATGCATGTTGCTTCAACAAAAGACAAAACCAAAGCCTGCTTCGACAGTGAGAGTCTGGCTGGAATCCAACAGAATCTCGGCAAGGAAAAAGAAAAACCTTTATGAACTGTTTAACCAATCCCAAGTAGAATCTTACAGAGAGAAATTCCTTACATACAAAACCCAACTTAAAAAAAGTATCCTGAGTATAGCTGCATGTCAAAAGAACAAACAAAGCTTAGGGTTGGTGCTGAATTCTCAGTCAGAAATCACAGTAAAAAGCCACATGTTTTCTTCACGTTATCTGACTGCAGTAATGATATAACACTTTCTTCAGTGTGTACTAAGAAAAAAAATCATTTGACAAGTAACTCTTGGGAACAATTGCAAAACAAAAGAAAAAAAACAGAAGTGATACAATGTCGATGGTGGCTATTATGCACATAAATTATATGGAGTCGCAGACTGTCTGTTTTCATCACTAATTATATTAAAGGTTATTTAAGGTTCACTTAATGAATAGGATCGCCTTGGTGTAGACAGCTTTGCAAAGCCATGAACGTTTCCTAAGCAATTAACAATTCCTTAGAGTTGCCACAGGCTGGGTTCAAATCCCCGGCATTTAATATTGATAGTGGATGACACATTGATAAATATAGTGTTACCGTCTTAAGAAAAACAACAGAAAGTGCACCTTTGTCAGTGTGATGGATGTTTCCAATGACAAGATCGGGCTCACACATGTCTTGGTCCAACCCTGCAGACTCCCTAAGGCCCAGAGCCCCTGACAACATAAAAGAAAGTCCTCCATTTCCCTCACCAAACATGTACATGTATGAGGCATGAGCTGTGTGACATGTAAGAAAGGGCTCAAGGGTTGGCATGTAATAGGCATCCCTCTGCTAGTGATTGTTACCCCTGCCATATTTCAGATTGTCCTATTTAGGGCTGTCCAGCTACCCAGATATTCTGGGTAAAACACAGTTCTTTACAGAATTGTTCTCTTGGACAGAGTTTTGGAAGGGAGAGTGAGCCCTAACAAGTCTGCTGATCCTCCAATGGCAAGCCACGAGGCATTAAAAGTATACCTCGAAAGGAGCTGTCTTTTACCAAATGTTTCATGTGTGTGTGTGAGTGTGTGTGTGTGTGTGTGTGTGTGTGTGTGTATCGTAAGCATTTACTTTAAGACACATAGTACCTTCCATGTGGGGAAGCCGTCTTTCCAAAGGCACCCATGCTGATATTCAAGGTCATTCTGAGCACAACGTTTTGGTAAAGATGAGCCATCTCACTTCTGATGATTCCATGTGAAGTTGTTAAATAGCTTTGCTTATTTAACAGTATAGAAACATAAAACCCACATCTTTTAATTCTTTCAGACATTTTCTCTACAGTGTGCAGTGCAGGCACTAAACGAATATCCTGGAAACATCAGTGGTCTAGGAACAAGGTGATCTCTAATCCCTGTTTTACTATGAGTATTCATGTCCCACTGTACTGGAAAATGTTTTCTTTTCTTTCTTTCTTTCTTTCTTTCTTTCTTTCTTTCTTTTTTTTTTTTTTTTTTTTTTAAGACTTTGCTATATGGGGTCAGTAGATGGCATAGCAGTTACGTTGCTGGACTCCCACATGACTGGCCATGGTTCAAGTCCCAGACTTGGTGACTTGAAAGTCAAGCCAGGTGACTGACTATCCACACTCTATGGTAGAGACTGAAATGTTGGAGGGCATAAAAGCAGTGAAAATGGTTATGGATGCTGAAGACAGTGTGGAACGGGGGCTGGGTGAGAAGGGAAGCATATAGAGAAGGAAAGCAGGAGAAAAAAATAGAGAGGCATGACATTTGTGGGACACAGAAATGGTTTATTACCCGTTGATGATAACATGTATAGTATTCACAACTGGATTGGTCTGAGAAGTATTTCATGTTAGGTACATTTCTTTTTTTTTACAAGCCAAAAAAAAAAAAAAAAAAAAAAAAAAAAAAGAAGTGTGGCACATATACCCATGGGATACCATTCAGTCATAAAAAACAAGATCCTGGCATTTGATAGAAAGTGGACAAATATGGAGGATTTATTGCTGAATAAATCAAGTCAGTCAATACAAGACAGATATTGTATGTCTCTACTTAGCATATGCTGACTGTCCACACTCTATGGTAGACACTGAAATATTGAAGGACATAAAAGTATTGAAAATAGTTATGGACACTGAAGACAGTGTGGAAGGAGGGTGGGAGAGGGGAAAGAGTGTAGGGAAAGAAATTAGGGAGAAAAATAGAGGAATAAGATATTTGTTAAAATAGAGGAATAAGATATTTGTTAAACAAAGAAATGGTTTACCTGTTGATAATAATGTGTATGGTATTCTCAGCTGGAGTGGTCTAAGGTGCATTTCATGTTGGGTAAATTCTCTCTACAAACTAAATGATGTATAGAGATTGAATGCTAATAATAATAATAATAATAATAACAGTACTTTTTTTAAGAAAAAGAATGTCAACAAAATAAAGGGCTTGCCTGGCAAGTTCATAGCTAAAATAAAATAAAATAAAATAAAGAAAGAAAGAAAGAAGGAAAGAAGGAAGGAAAGAAAGAAAGAAAACCACACCAGGTGTGTGTGCATGTGTCCCCAAGATCCCAGGAGGAGAATGGAAGAAAAGGGATTGTGGAGTGGCCATTCCCCCTGGGGGGCGATTTTTCATTTTCCCTCTCACTGTCTCTGCATGTCACTCTCTCTCTCTCAGGCAAGAGTGCACACACACTAAGGCAGAAACGTCTCAAAAAAAATTGCTGTATATATTCCATGCAAATTGAAATTTAAAAAAGGCTGGAGTCCTGATACAGATATAAGACAGAATAGATTTTAAGACAAAAATTGTAAGAAAGAGACAAAAAAGGATTATATAGTACTAAAAGGGCTCATTCACCAAGAAGATATAAAACATAAATATCAATGCATCGAACACTGGAACACACAAATATGTGAAAGAAAGACTGTAGGTCTAAACGGAGAGCTAGACTGCAGCAACATAATCACTAGGGATCTCAACACCCCACTGTCTCCTTTGGACAGATCATCTAGATAAAAAATAAACACAGACATAGGATATAAATGATGCCATAAATTGAATGGACTTCACAGACATACATAGAACTTTCCAACCGACAACCAAAAAAATAGACATTTTTCTCATCCTCACGTGGAATATTTTCTAAGATAGATCACATGATAGGGTACAAAACAAGCCTTTACAAATTCAAAGGCATAGAAACTATATCCAGCATCTTCTCCAATCACAGTGGAATTAAACTTGAAGTGAATTTTAGAGAGAAAACAAAACTCAAAAATACACAAAAACGTGAAAACTAAACATCCTACTCCTGAATGATTTCACCACTGAAGAAATTAAGACCAAAATGAAACAAAACAAAAAATTGAAATCAATGATCATGAGCACATGAGTTTTCATAACCTATGGGACACAGCAAAAGCAGTCATAAGGGGAAATTCATAGCAATTAATGCTCACAAAACAAACAAACAACAAACAAACAAAAAAAAAACCTGAAAGGTGGCAAAGAGACAACCTACCAACACACCTCCAGGAACTGGAAAAACATCAACAACAACAAGAACAAAAACACACTAGGTACCAGCAATTGGCGTAATGGTTATGTCGCTGGACTCCCATGCAGTCGACAGTGGTTCGAGTCCCAAACCTGGTGGTTAAACTCGTGCTGGGCATGTGTGCATGCGTGTCCAAGATCCCGAGAGTAGAATGGAGGAGAAGGGAGTGTAGTATGGCCATTCTCTCTGGGGGGTGATTTCTCACTTTCTGTCTCTCTATCTCTCTCTGTCTTTCTGGTGAGTGCATGCGCCCTATAGCAAAAACCTCTCCAAAAAATAAAAAGCAAATAAACACCGAAATACCAGGAGAAAAGAAATAGTAAAGATTCAGGCACAAATAAATGAAATAGAAAATAAATGACCTATACAGAAAGTAAATGAAACCAAAAGCTGATTCTCTGAGAAAATAAACAAAATTGACACACCGTTAGCTAGACTAATTAAGAACAGAGAAAGGAAACAGATACATCTAATCAGCAATGAAGCAGGTAATATTACAACAGACACTGTAGAATACAAAAGATCATCAGAGAATACTACTAATGACTATACACCAACAAACAAGGAAAGCTGAAAGAGATGGACAAATTTCTGGACACATACAATTTACAAAGATTGAATCAGGAACACAGAAAATCCAAATAAACCAATAACTAGCAATGAGATTGAATTAGTCTTAAATAGCCTCACAATGATGAAAAACCCAGGTCAATGACTTCACTTTTGAATTACACAAAACTTTTAAAGAAGAGCTAATTCCCATTTTACTCAAACTACTTCTAAAGATCCAAAAAGAAGGAACCCTTTCAAATGCATTCTATGATGCCTCCATCACCCTGATATAAAACAGACAAGAACATAACAAAAAAAGAAAACTACAGACTGATATCTCTGATGAATACAGATGCTCAACAAAATCCTAGCAAACTGTATCCAATGACACATTAAAAAGATTATACATCGGGAACCAGCAGTTAGCGTAATGGCTATGTCGCTGGACTCCCACGTAGTCGACCGCGGTTCGCGTCTCGGACCCGGTGGCTTACAACTCACGCCGGGCGCGTGTGCGTGCGTGCCCAAGATCCCGAGAGGAGAATGGAGGAGAAGGGATTGCGGCGTGACCATCCCCCCTGGGGGGGTGATTTCTCGCTTTCTGTCTCTCTGTCTCTCTCTGTCTGTCTGGCGAGCGCACGCGCCCTATAGCAAAAAACCTCTCCAAAAAAAAAAAAAAAAGATTATACATCAGGACCACTTAGGCTTTATTCCAGGGATGCAATTCCAGTGGTTCAACATATGCAAAACCATAGATGTAACACATCATATTAACAGAAGGAAAACTAAAAAACAAATAATCGTATCAATTAACACAGAAAAAGCATTTGATAAAATAAAACATCCCTTCATGATTAAAACTGTCAGTAAAATTGGCATAGAAGGGACATTTCTCAACACAATAAAAACCACAAATTAAAAATACATAACTAACATCATACTGTATGGGGAAAAGCTGAAAGTTTTTCTACCAAAAATGAGAACAAGATAATGCTGCCCACTTGCTCCACTCCTCTTCAATATGGTACTGGAAGCCCTGACCAATGCAATCAGAGAAGAGAATAAAATAAAAGACATTATAATAGGGAAAGAAGAAGTGACATTATTTATATTTTCAGATGACATGGTTATATACATAGAAAACCCAAAAGGATCCACAAAAACAAACAAACGAACAAACAAAACCCCATCAACCTTGGAAGTGTTAAATGAATGCAGTAAATGCCAGGATACAAAATTAATATACAAAATCTATAGCATTTCTATACACCAAAAATGAACAGACTGAGGTAGAATTGAAGAAAGCAATCCCATTTATGATAGCCACAAAAAGGGTAAGCCACCTAGAAATAAACCTAACCAAAGAAGTCAAAGAACATTACAAAGAAAACTCTGAAAACATTTCAAAGAAAAAAAATTTAAATGACACAGAAAGTGAAAGGACATCTCATGTTCCTGGGTTGGAAGAAATAATATAACCAAGATGTCATTCTACCCAAATTAACTCACAAATTTAATGCAATCCTTATCAAATTACCAGAGATATTCTTCACAGAATTAGAAAAAACAATCAAAATTTGTCTGGAATTATAAAAGACCCCCTATCAACAAAGCAATACTGCACAAAAAGAGTTAAGTAGGGGACCAGCAGTTAGTGTAATGGCTATGTTGCCGGATTCCCATGTAGTCAACCACGGTTTGAGTCCTGGACCCGGTGGCTTAAACTCATGCTGGGTGCATCTGCGTGCATGCCCAAGATCCTGAGAGGAGAACGGAGGAGAAGGGATTGCGGTGTAGCCATCCCCTCTGGGGGGGTGATTTCTCACTTTCTGACTCTCAGTCTCTCTCTTTCTGGCGAGTGCACGTGCCCTATAGCAAAAACCTCTCAAAAAAAAAAAAAAAAAAAAAAAAAAAAAGAGTTAAATAGGAGGCATTTCACTTTCTGATATCAAAATATATTACAAAGCTGTGATAATGAAAATAGTATGGAACAGGCACAAAAACAGGCATGTAGAGTAATGAACCAACATAGACCCCTAAGATAAACCCCCAAACATACAGCCAACTGATTTTTTACAAAGGTCACAAGACAATCCAGTGGAGAAAAGAAAATCTTTTTGGCAAATGGTGCTGGAATAACACTGTATCTACCTGCAGAAAGATGAAAGTGGACCCCTATATCTCACCATTAACAAAAATCCATTTAAAATGGATCAAAGATCTAAACATAAAACCTCCAACTATAAAACTACTAGTGGAAAACACAAGGGAAACTCTTGGGGACATTGGAGTAGGCAAAGACTTCTTAAATAAGACCCCAAAGCATAGACAATAATTCCAAAAATAGACAAGTGGGATTATGTCAGGCTTAAAGGCTTCTGGCCAGCAAAAGAAACAAGATAAGAATGAATTAGCAACCTTTGGAATGGGAGATTATATCTGCAAATTTCCCTCATACAAGGGACTGATGATCAAAATATACAGGGAACTCAAACAGATTACTTGCAAAAAAAAAAAAAAAAAATACTCAGTCCAATTAAATGATGAGCAAATGAGCTGAACAGACAACTCCCTAAGGAAGACATACAAACTTCAAGAACCCATATAAAAAATGCTCAACATCCTTTATCATAAGGGAGATGCAAATCAAAATGACAATGAGATACCACTTAACCCCAGTCCGAATGGTTAAGATTAAAAAAAGAATATTAAGTGCTGGCCATGCTACGGTGAAAAGAAAGTTCTCCCACACTGTTGGTGGGAATGCAAATTAGTACAGCCACTGTGGAGAACAATATGGAGGTTCCTCAAAGACCTATAGAACTATTATATGATCCAGCAATTCCATTCATGGGTATCTACCCAAAAGATAAGAAAATGCTCAGTCAGAAAAACACTTGCATACCCATATTTATTCACAATTGCTAAGACATGGGATTGAGCAAAATGCCCAAGAGCAGATGAACTGATTGAAAATTTATGGCATATATACACTATGGACTCAGTCATAAAAAAAAAAAAATGAGACCCTGGCATTTGATAGGAAATAGATAAATTCAGAAGATTTAATGCTAAGCAAAGCAAGTCAGACTATGAAAGAGAGGCATTGTATGTCACCACTCAATATATAAAGAATGTCTGCATTCTGTGACAGAAACTGAAAGATAGGAAGGTATAAAAACATGGAGAGTAGCTATGGATACTAGAGATGGTGTGGAGGGAGGGAGAGGGAGGGGATCAAGGGAAAAATAGCTTAAAACATTTAAACAGATACAAAAATGGAAAATTTATCTATTGATGATGATGTGTATGGTATTATCTTTGGACTAATATTCAGTGTCTTCATGCTAGGAAAATTCATTTCACATGCTGTAAGGATGTACAATGATTGAATGCAAGAAAATAGAAAAATTAAACAAAGGAAGAAAAATGATACATCACACTGAACCCCATTAAAAATATATTTTCGCCATAGGATAAATGGGTTTACCAGAGAGAGATCTTTATAAGAGGAAGTTATTTTTCTTCTTCTTTTTTTTTTTTTAAGAGAGATTTTTGCTATAGGGTATGTACACTCACTGGAGAGACAGAGAGACAGAAAGTGAGATATCACCCTCCAGGAGGGATGGTCACACCACAATCCCCTTTCCTCCATTCTCCTCTTGGGATTTGGGGCACACATGCACATGTGCCCAGAATGAGTTTCAAGCCACCAATCTGGGACTCAAATTGCGGTTGACTATTTATGAATCCAGTGACACAACCATTACTCCATCTGCTGGTCCCAGGAAGTCGTTATCTTTTTAAAATGTAAAATGTTTTTCAACTGTAATGATATTACTTACATGACTGACCAAAAAGGAACTATAAATTTTATTCCGTAAATTTTGCTCCCCCAAAATGCATTAATGTAATTAAGAAATATTTCATTATTTATTTCTTTTTTTGTACTATAATGTTTGTTTGTTCATTATTTTATTGCACTGAATATATGTATGTATGTGTGTATGTGTATATATATAATGTAATTATATATATATAGACACACATACATATATATAGTATATATATATGCATACACACACACACACACAAACAGTAAAATCAAAGAAATTTCATTTTCACATTTTTCCCTAGCCATTATAACTATTCATTTGACCTTATGATTATTATCGAATTAACTTTTTGAATATAGGACAAAATCTTTAAAAATGATCTACTATGAATGTCAAATACATACAATAGACCAGTGATTGGAAGCAACTACTTGATTTTTGTTTCCTAAATATTCAGTGCATGATGCAATAAAGTCACTTAGTCTAGAGGCTGACTTTATTCCTTTCAGCTGTTGTTCAACACAGGGAGAAAGTTTCATTAATAGTTCAATCAATAAGTGAATCAATAAAAAAAAGAAACTGAAAACAACCTAGATAATAGTATTTGAAAGTCTGATAGGAACATGGCATGCCAGATACAGGCCATAGATACCAAGGTGGCAATTTATGTAATATATTTTACAATAAGTTCACTTATTTTCTTGCTTGAAATATCTAGAATAAGTTTTGGGTAAAAATCAATAATTGTTACTTTAACTACATTAACATAAATCCTATGAATAATACCTAGCAATATACATATATTTTTAAATTCTGCTGGTTTTATAAAAACAGAACAGAAAAAAAATCAGTCATGACTGCACATCATGTCACTGTCATATAGGCCTCTTCATGCAAAATACTGGACAACTGAGCTTTTCCACTACAAATCACATAGGATAAATATGAAAAAACATCATTTTTAATGGTTGTTTTTTATCAAGTTGACATATGAGTGAAGTAATTTGGTTTGATGGTAGAAATCTAATGAGTTATAAAACCGTCAAGCAGCAAAATGCTAATTAACTTTTGGTACACAATTATAAACTATAAGCTTAAGTATTCCTTCCACATATTACATAATAATTCAACAGAGTATGAAATGGGCACCAATAAGAAAATTTCTCCTATCTTTACAACACTATTTAGAAGTTATGTTAAAATGAATTTCTATAGTTATTTATACTAAGTTAAAACATACATTAACAATTATTTTAAGATATTTGAATATGTCAACCATTATTGTAATCTGTCTTACTCCATTATTATGTTGCTTATAGAAATACTTATTATTAGTCCATTTATAAAGAAATAGAGGTTTATTTAACTTACAATTCTGGTAACTGAGAAGTTTAAAAGCATAGGACTGTCATCAGACTGCCTACATCAAAAGAAGGTAGATACGGGGAGGATGGTGAGTGCAGAGAGAGCACCCAGGGCAGGCATCAGACTCTTCTCAGGAAAGATAGAATTCACTTAGTCTTTCAGGAGACACCACTAATCCATTCATGAAGATGTGGTCTGCATTATCTAATCACCCCAACTCCATAGCCATGATCCAATCACCATCCACGAAGCCTCCACTTTCTAACACCATCACATTAGGACTCAATTTCTAAAGCATGAATCTTTTTTGGAAAAACAAAAAACACTATCAAAACTGCAACATAGCCTTTCATAAACTAGGATAGTCCTTTAACACAGAAAAGGGTTAATGGCTCTTACAGACCCCTTTACTGTATTACTTGTGCATTCATAATTTTCTTTTTTCTCAAAAAGAAACAAAAGTTTCTTGTACTTACTGATTATCTAAGTGACCCTCCTAATTATACTGTTTTAGAAAGATAAATAATATGAATATGTCATACTCATATTACCTATGAAAAAATATAGTAGACTTCACTCATATCTTCATTTATTGTTTCATAAAATTAAGAATGTTCAACTTTTAAACTAAATAGGTATAAGATTTATTTACATTTATGATCTTTTTTAAATTTAAAAACCTATCTTCCACCATTTTTCTTTACCATCTGCATAAAAACACATATGATTCTAGTGGTTACAAATGCTCTTTTTTTAATACACTGTAATTTTTCCACTAGTGGGCAGTTCATAGTGTCTTCTTTGTCCTCTTCCCTTTCTTTCCCTCCCTTCCCTTCCTTTTATTTCTCTTATTCCATGTCCCTTCTCTCTTGCCTTGCTTATATTTTCTTCTTTTTTAGTGTGGCAAAAATGTGCTGAGCACTTACTCTGTTTATGTTCCAGCTGTTTTGTTTAGAGTTTTATATGTGTGATCTCAGTTCCCCTCACAACTTTCTGAACAGTCATTATTAGTGTACCCATTTTACAGATAATGAGAATGAGCTTAGACAGATTGAGGAATTGCCCAAGGTCATCACGATGGCAGATGGCAAAGCTAAGACTCATATTATTAATACTAGGGTCCATTTCCAGAGCCGAAGCCCTCACTCATTCACTGTAATGGACCCTAGACCCTGAACATACACTCTCCAGAGTGTGTCTTTCTACTCTTTCCTGCACATTCTCTTGAAATAAATTTCTGGCAGTGAAACTGCCCATAGCCGAATTTAAAGCTTTGGATATATACTTTCAAAGTATATGATCTTCAATGAACATGTCACCAATGATGCACAGAAAGTCCTGGCTTTAAGCTTCTCAGGACTCAATTTTATTTATTGAATGTTTAAAAATATTGTGTGTTCAGTTTGTCTTTGAGTTGCTACCTGCTACAGTAGAAACTGTTCTTCCACCCCACCCCGCACCAAAGACACCATTCCTCCTGGACATGTCAGAGCAACAGCCTTCTTCTCAGCCTCTCTGAGGTGTGGACGTTGGGTCTCCTTAGGTATCTGACTTCCTCTTCTGGTCAAATATCACAGAAAAGTGTGTCCTGGTCCCCAGTGCTCCTGACGCTGCTGACCCTTAGGGTCTCTCCAATCCCCTATGCCTGGGCTGTCCTTGTCTCCAGCAATGAACATCTGTTCCCATCAGCCTTACCACGTTTCCAGGATGTCGAAACAGCCAAAAATTCTCATGCAATCATCATAAAACTGGCCACTTCTTTTTCTGTCTTCTATTCCATTTCAGCCTTTTCTTCTTCCAGCACTTTCAGAACATGATGTTTTAAGAAAGTTATTATTTAATGTGGACTCTCATCCCCAGCACCACTTCTGCTTACCCACCAACTGCTGTGTTCAACACTCCCTTTTGAGACTGGATTATATGGTGTAACTGGGGACTTCAAAAGAGTCATGGAGGGACCAGCAGTTAGCGTAATGGCTATGTCGCTGGACTCCCACGTAGTTGACCGCGGTTCGTGTCCTGGACCCGGTGGCTTAAACTCACACCGGGCGCGTGTGCGTGCGTGCCCAAGATCCCGAGAGAAGAATGGAGGAGAAGGGATTGCGGTGTGGCCATCCCCCCTGGGAGGGTGATTTCTCGCTTTCTGTCTCTCTATCTCTCTCTGTCTGTCTGGCGAGCGCACGCGCCCTATAGCAAAAATCTCTCAAAAAAAAAAAGAAAAAAAAAGAAAACAGTCATGGAAATGTGGAATTAAAGTACTAGTTTATTTTGGTGAAAAATATTTGAAGTTCAAAGTTCTTTCATAATATATACTTTCCTCAGATATTTTGAAGACTCCCTTGCATTAGAAAACTTTTATTTCTAAAGAATTATTTTACTTAATTTTATTTCTATTATTGTTTTTTAATATGACCATAGAGAGATAGAGAGAGAGAGAGAGAGACAGAGAAAGTGAGAAACCAAGCCTCCTGGTCCAGGACTTGAACTGTAGTTGACTATGCATAAGTCCAGCACCTTAACCACCACGTTGCCAGTCGGTCTCAACCTTGCTTGAAATACCTCCATTGTCTTTGTCTATTTTATTTTCTTTGCTAGTGTGCAAGAAATAAACAATAATAACACCCAATCTTGGGTCAACCAAACTGTCTTCTCCATGTCTTCATTCCAACAAAATGACTTCTACTAAAAAACAAAACAAAACAAAACGCATAATCCAATAGATTGAGGTGCATGATGATCCATGTTGCACGGAATCCAACTTTCAATGGTCCTCTTTCAACATTACCCATTTTATTTTTATTTCCCTAGTCCCCTGTTCCTCTCTTTGCCAGTCACTGCATACACTGTAGCATGCTTTACATACTAAGCACTCTGATGTTGGTGTCGCCACCACTATCTACTTGCTGTTTAGTGAGGATGTCACTTCACTTCTCTCATGTGATGGAAATTATCTCCCGCTGGTACTAGGACACCTCAGTCTTCTAAAAGGATTTATCTCTTTGTTACTGTCCTCTCTGGGTTCCTGGTGATCCGCAGCCTGGTGCATCTGGACTTGTGCTAACCCTACATTCTGTGCCTTGACTTGTTTTCCATCACTAGCTGCATGCTAGGGGTCCCCACATAGCCAGTCATTTATTAGACCTGAATCCAGACATTTAATTGCTTATTTACCTATTTCCTTACAAATCCAGGTCTCTGTCTTCACCACCTGGGTAAAATACGGTCATATTTGTAGGCACAGGAAGAAGAGCAGACTGTCTTGACTAAAAGTTACTGATTTCTATATATGGTATCTTAGGGCACCTTGAATTCCTCTCACTCAGCAGTATAATTTCTTACACAGTTTTCTGTCTCAACCAGTTCTCTGTAAACTGGCTCCGTGAGGATGGAGAAACTGCTGTTTTTTACTACCCAATACAGTACACAGTGTACCCAGCAGGTGCCCACATTACTGAGATGAACTGAACAGAATTAATTTCTGCCTCGTTCTGTCTACATACATTGGTCATCAAGGCGAGGCTGCTTTGTACAGCCCTGTGGATCTCCGAGTCTCAGCCGATGGCTTTTAGTAATGTTTGTACAGACATCTTCCTCAAAATACTCTTTCACCTCTTGCTAATTGAGGCCAATGAAGCCACTCACCCATTAATTTTTCAAAGAGAGGAATCTACAGGCCCAGTTGGGTTCAGCATTACACTTTGCTAACTTTGAGAAGTCCTTGCCACAATTATTTACTTCTATATTCATTTTGATTTATTTAACATATTGAAATCTGTTTTGCTACAAATGACACACACACACAAAACAGACTTCCAGTTGACTAGTTATCTTAGCAATACTTACTGAACTCTGCATATTCTCTGAAGGTCTAAAATTTCAACTCTATGAACTAGTAAAACCTCCTGGCACCATGACAGAGTGTAGACTGGAGAGCCAGCTGCCCACATACAACCCCAGATGGACACCCAACAGACCCTCAGCGGCTCACCTAACCTCCCCTTTCCTCTGTATATCACAGATAACGATGGCCACTATCTCTCAGTTGTGCTGAATTTATATGTAAAATGCTTAGAGGAGTACTGATACAGGGCAGCCCTGTCATCTCCTTTTATATTTCCCCTTTAACTCCATTCATCTTTCTGTTGTAAATCTGAGTCACAATTCTAATTGTTGTGGATGGCCAACACATTTTCATGTCTAGGAGTATAATCCCCTGAATCATCACCCTTCTCCCTTCTTTAAAAAAATCATTTTGCTACTCTTATGCAATTATTTCTTTAGTCAAATCTGTTTTTCCTCCAAAGGATGATGAGGTCCAGACTTAAAAAAAAGAGTCAGCTATCACTGTGGATTGCTTTCTCTGCGTCAGGCACTGTGTTAAAAGCTTTATTTACATGTGCAATTAATATAAAGTATGCTTTTTTGTTACATTTGCCTTATAGATTAGAATGAAGTTGGAAACATTATGTAAGTATTCCAGGTCTTCTGAATCTAAAATTTGTATCCTATGTGACTACAATATCTCCCTATGGTTAAAAACAAATAAATTTCAACTTTTGTTCTGACTGTGATTAGATCTGGATTAAATATGTCCATCTATTTGGGGACAATCAGCAATGTTGACATAATAAGTCTTCTTGTTCAATATTAAGATTCTTCCTGGGAACCAGCAGTTAGCGTAATGGCTATGTCGCTGGACTCCCATGTAGTCAACCGTGGTTCGCGTCCCAGACCCCGTGGCTTAAAACTCACGCTGGGCGCGTGTGCGTGCGTGCCCAAGATCCCAAGAGGAGAATGGAGGAGAAGGGATTGCGGCATGACCATCCCCTCTGGGGGGTGATTTCTCGCTTTCTGTCTCTCTGTCTCTCTCTGTCTGGCGAGTGCACGCGTCCTATAGCAAAAAAACCTTTCCAAAAAAAAAAAAAAAAAGATTCTTCCTCATCCAATGATTTGCATATGTTCTTCATTAGAGATTTATGTGATTGATACCACTAATATTTATATTCACCATATTACTGGCATTGTTTAAATGCTTTACAATAATTATTCTAAATTTCACCATGACCATACAGCATTGACATTATTATAATTTTCATTTCACAGAAAGGGAACCAAGCCTCAGGAGTGTCCCTTTCATTTTAAATGGCTGAATAACACAGAACCAGTGTGTGCAGAGCTGCAGATTTTATTACACTCTCTTGACTCCAGAAACCATAAGTTTAGTCAATAAGTTCTTAGACTAGCTCTCAAGTCCTTGATAAAATATATTCTAGCTGTTTATATTTTATTGATAATTGTGAGGAGGAACTTTTCTTACTAAATTTTTTTTCTTGTTACTGCTAGTCTATAAGAAAGCATTGTTTTAAAATTTGTCTATTTTTTATGATGTACTATGCATTGTTTTGATATACATACATATTGTAATTACCATAATCAGAATGCTCAACATGCCCATCACCTCATACTCTTGGTGTGTGTGTGTGTGTACGTGCTAGCATGTGTGATGAGAACACTTACACTGTACTCTCCTAGCAAATTTCACGTATATGTTATCAGTTAGCAGTGTTTACCACGCTGTACACTGATTTCCAGAATATCATCATCCTACAGCTGAAAGTCTGAATCCTTTGACCAAAATCCTCCTCCCACTTCCTGGACACTTAGCAATCATTTATTTTATTTTTTTTACCCTATTTCTATTATTTCAATTTTGTAAGATCTTACTTATAAGAGGGATAATAAATCGTCTATGTCTGGATTATTTCACTTCACATATGTTCATATATCTCACTGGAAATGGTAGGATTTGCTTCTTATTGAAGGTTGAATAATAGTCCATTGTGTGTGTGTTTGTGTGTGTGTGTGTGTGTTTGTGTGTGTATGTTACAATAGTTTTGTAATATACATAAAAAAATCAGGTAGTGTGCTTCCTCCATCTTTAACCTTCTGTGCTCAAGATTGCTTTGGCTCTTCAGAGTCTTTTATGGTTCAATACATATTTTAGGACTGTTTTTCCTGTTTCTGTAAAGAATGCCATGAGAATTTTGGCAGGGACTTGACTGAATCTCTACATCACTCTGAGTAATACAGACCCTTTAACAATATCAGTTATGTCAGTCCGGGACCATAGTTTATCTTTCCATTGGTCTTGTCTTCCATTTCATGCAATACTTAATAAGTTCCAGTGTACAGACCTTTCATCTTCTTGTTTAAATATATTCCTAAATATTTTATTCTTTTTGATGCTATGTGACATTGTTTTCTTAATGCCTTTTAAGAAATTCCTTGTTCCCCAAAATTTTTTATGTTGGTTTTGTACCCAGCAACTTCGGTAAATTCATTTATTAGCCGTGAGTTTTTTGGAGCATCTTTAGGGTTTTCTATATATAGCATCGTCCCACCTGCAAACAGAGACAGGTTTACATCCTCCTGTCTCAGCTGGGTGTCTTTTCTTTTTGTCTCTGGCCTAATTGCTCTGGCTGGGATGACCAGGATGGGGTGGAATAGAAGTGGAGACAGTGGACATCCTTGTCTGGTGTCTTTTCTCGTAGGAAATACTTTCAGTTTTTCAGCTTTAAGAAGGAGGCCAGCTGTGGGCTTGTCATATATAGGCCTTTACTGTGAGATACAATCCAAATGTGACCAATCGATTGAGAGTTTTTATCATAAAAGGACACTGAATTTAGTCAAATGTGAGAGAGCACCGTTTTCCTACATTATCTTTTAATCTTGTTTAATCTTGCTAATTCTAATCTATTATTTATTATTATCCTGGCTTATTTAGACAGATCATCAAAACAAACCTAAGTCATTTCTCAATATTTGAAATTTATCATTTAACTAAAAAATGTTTTGGGTAGCACTTTCCAAACAATTTGAAGTAAATGCATTTTACACTGGACATCCTTGTCTGACACTGCATTATACTGGGAATCCCTCTAATGCCTTACCTGTAAGAGAGATTTTGCTGCATTTTTTTTTTTTCAGGTGGACATTGTCTAGGCTGTTTAAAAAACACTGAGTGTAGAGGTTCTTATATTTGCTCAGTTCCTACCATTTCCTGGATCTTTCATTTTATTATTTATTCTAGTTTTGTATGAGAGAGAGGAAGAGGAGGACAAACAGAAGCAGCGACTGAGGCAGGGATAAATAGAGCTCAGTATTTCCTTTTACTTCTTTTAATTTACCAGAGGGTTCATGCACTTATCAGAGAGAGACACACACGCAAAGAGAGAGAGAGGGGGAGCGAGAGAGAGTGAGCAAGAGAAAGGGAAGTGAGAAAGCATCTGCCTCCACAGTAAGAAATGACCACACCACAATCCCGGTTCCTCCATTTCTTTCTCCTTTAGAGACTTTGGGCACACAAGCACATATGCCCAGAGTGTTTGTTAAGCTACCAGGTCCAGGACTTGACCATGCAGTTAGCCATGAGAGATCCAGCCTCCTTAGCCATTACACAGTTCAGCAGCTGGCCCCAGGATTACGTATTTTCAACAGGGACACACCATGCCACGATCCTGCTCCAGCTTTCCAGCTGGTTTAGACTACAAGCACCATACTTTGCCACACCTGGTGTGTCTAGGTTGGTCTGGAATCTGAACCCAGACCTTCCTCCCAACTCCAGTGTCGCATATTGGCACCTTACCTCCTGCACCACAGCAGCAGGGCCTGGATCTTTCATTATTAAAGGTGCAGACTCTCTTCTTCATCATGTAAACAGGGCTATGCATGCCATGGAGAAGACAGTACTGTACCACCCAGTAGAACTCTACTTTCCAAAGTACGGACACACAATAATCAGTATTTGCAAATAAGGACAAGATTAAGGAGAGATATTTTCTTTTAATTTGCATCCTAACTATTTCTTCCAAGCTTGTGTAAAACATTACCAAGTGAATTATATTAATAAGTAATTTAAAGAGAAGGAATGCATGCATTGTTCAGCTCAAGGTCCTGTGGCTTTTTTGTTTTGTTTTGTGTTGTGTTTTTTTGGAGAGGACTTTGCTATAGGACACTTATGCTCACCAGAAAAACAGAGAGAGACAGAGAGACAGAAAGTGAGAAATCACACTCCAGGAGGGATGGCCATGCCACAATTCCTTCTCCTCCATTCTTCTCTCAGGATCTTGGGCACGCACGCACATGTGCCTGGTGTGAGTTTAAGCCACTGGGTCCAGGACTCGAACCACGGTTGACTACATAGGAGTCCAGCGACATAGCCATTATGCCATTTACTGATTCCCATCAAGGTCCTGTGTTTTTAACTAAAATAAATCACAATCAAAATGGCATAAAGTTGTGTCAATCTTGATCAATTATTTTCATTCACGGCCTAGAAATCAAATAAGATCAATTCGAATGCAGGAGAAGTAGCCCTCAGTAGCTTTCAGACATTTCATGTACCCAGGAAGTAAAGAGCACACACACTTGTGGTTTCAGCGTTGATGTAGTCCCCACTGGGGCTCCTAGTGGCCCGAGGTGCAATTTTTTTCCAATGATGACATGCACATTTGGTTTCTAATAGAGCAGCTACTGAGTCAAAGATCTTTGACTTGTTTTCCCAAGCATAATTACTGAGGTTATACTTACAGCACATTATTCTTTGATTTATTGGGTCATCGGAAAAGGTATGACTCATTTTTGCATAAAAAAAATATGTCATGACTTTTCCAATGACCCAATAGTTTTAAAAAATCATTTTTGTTTTAAAATAGCAAGCAGCTCTGAAAAATTCCATTCTGAATCCATTTCAGGACTGCAGAGCTCAGACATGGATACACAAAATTAGAACTTATACATTGCCACATGTCTATAAATTACAGTCAAAGAAGACTAACATTTCAAGCAAGATGCACCTGGATCTTTTAAATCTTCATGCTTTTTTCAGTTTCATCCATATATACATTACCCAGAAATCTAATTGATAAGTGATGTTATGTTGTTGCCCTTTCTACATTTCTGTCTGCAATGCTACCCTTAGCATTAGGCTTGTAAAAGCCTCAGGGAAATGAGCACAGTGGGGTCCTTTGTGTTTTCTCCTAAGCTAGCTTTAAGAAATATCTACTTTTGATCACTCCACCCTACATTGCCCCAGCTTCTATGTCTTCTGCTGAACACTGTCAGAGACCAATGTGAACCAGAGCCACTATGCAGCCTCACTTTGGCCCCCAGAGTATTTGTTGATGGCTCTTTAAGTTCCAGAGTCACTAGTCCAGGCACCACAGAGATTATTCCAAACTTGCATTTGGCTCTTAACGCCAGTGAACTTCTCGGCTCTCACGAGACAGCTTTTGTTCCTACTGATCCACCAACTATGGAAAACTAGAGATGAAAGCTCTCGACATCCCTCCTGCAAAGGGTGAGCTCTGAAGCTGAGCCCCTTAGATAGGCCATTAACAAGGCTGGACTGAATAGCACAAACTCAGTAACAGCAAAAGAAGTGAGCGACAGAACGGTGATTCTGACAATCCTGAGATGATCATGTCTTCCTGTCTTAACATCACCAAGATCAGAATGCATCTTACAGCCAGCACCTTCTTACAATCACTTTTGGCCAGAAGATACGATGCAGAAGTCATCTGGCCTCACACAGGTGGGAACTTGACCCTCTGTGTTTCACTCAAAAACTCTTAGAGAAGTTTGAGGAAGAAGAATCAGTTCTGGCTGTTGTCTGAAAACCTTCCTGTGACATACTCTGGTGAGATCAAAAAATCAAAACTTGGAGAATGTGTCTGAACAGCAAGAAAGACAGCACAAAGCAAATCGGAAACACTTCTTAGGAACAACTTGAGCCCTGACCACTTTGATGTAATGGAGGAGGGCAGAGTGTGGAAAACTAAGATGGAATGGCTCAGCATCAAAAGTGAACCAGAGGAGAAAGACTTCAGAGACTTTGAGGAATACCTTTTTAAAAAAATATGTTATTTTTGCTATAGGGAACATGCACTCCCCAGGGAGAGTCAGGGAGAGAGAAAGTGAGAAATCACCCCTAAGGAGGATAGCCATGCCACAATCCCATCTCTTCCGGTTTCCTCTTGGGATTTGGGACATGCACACACACATGCCCAGCATGAATTTCGAGCTGCTGGGGCCAGGACTCGAACCATGGAGTCAGTCACCTAGGATCCAATTCCTTAACCTCCATGCCACCTTCTAGTCCCAAGTTTGGAAAGTATTTAACCAACTTTCTGAACTTGTATTTTATTTTTTAAGGTGTAACAAGAATATAAAATTTAAAAATGTATATCTAAATGATAGGTATAAAATAAAAATCTTAAGTAACAACAACAACAAAAAATCATGTCCTAGTTTGTGTCCTAGTTTATTTGACTTTTACTTCTTTATCTCTTTTTGCTTTCTTCTTTTTTATCTCTTTCTCTCTTTTGTTCTTTATTTTCTTCTCTTCCCTTCTGTCTTTCTTTTCTCCTTTGTTACTTCTGCCCTTTACTTCATCCTTTCTTCTTTTCTCTCTTAGCAGTACATAAAACAATGGAATGTCTTAACTTTGAAGTGTTTTGGATTTTATGAAATATTTTGCAATAATTTAAATAATGGGGGTGATTCTGCCAACTAGTTAATTAGTGACAATTAATTAAAGACTGAGAATATGAAAAGCAGTTTTTCATATTAATATGTTTTTCTTTCTTTTTTTTTTTTTGGAGAGGATTTTTGCTATAGGCACGTACACTCACCAGATAGACAGACAGAGACAGAGAGACAGAAAGCGAGAAATCACTCCCCAGGGGGGATGGCCACACCTCAATCCCTTCTCCTCCATTCTTCTCTCGGGATCTTGGGCATGCACACACACGCACCCGGCGTGAGTTTTAAGCCACCGGATCCGGGACTCGAACTGTGGTCGACTACATGGGAGTCCAGCAACATAGCCATTACAGTAACTGCTGGTCCCAGAATAATATGTTTTTCACAAGTATTATTTAAATGACTTTATTTTTTCCTTTTTTTGTTGGAGAGTTCTTTTTTTTTTTTGCTATAGGGCACGTGCGCTTGCCAGACAGACAGAGAGAGACAGAGAGACAGAAAGCGAGAAATCACCCCCCAGGGGGGATGGCCACGCCGCAATCCCTTCTCCTCCATTCTCCTCTCAGGATCTTGGGCACGCACGCACACGCACCTGGCGTGAGTTTTAAGCCACCGGGTCCAGGATGCAAACCGCGGTT
Organism: Tupaia tana; assembly: GCA_026018925.1. Lineage (NCBI taxonomy): Eukaryota > Metazoa > Chordata > Mammalia > Scandentia > Tupaiidae > Tupaia > Tupaia tana. The sequence goes on from JAKSZU010000006.1 coordinate 9,244,498, forward strand.
GACTACATGGGAGTCCAGCGACATAGCCATTATGCTAACTGCTGGTCCCATAAATGACTTTATTTCAATTGGCACACCAATCAAAATATTTTCTAAAAGATCTTTTTAATAATCCTATTTTGCAAAATAATCCAAATACCCATAAACATAATGCTTTATATTTTTAATGTTATAAAAACTTGAGTTGTTTCATGATCTTAGCCATACAGATGTTTCTGATTATTTTTAAAGTGGTTGAAATAATTTTCTCAAAATCATCATTCAGGAGAATACTGTTTATCTTTATTATTTAAACAAATTTTTAAAACTATTTTTTTCTTTATTCGTGTACTGATGCACAAAAGAGGGAAAGGGAAAGACAGAAAGTGAGAGCGAGGAGCATTTGTGCGTGATCTGTTCACACCGCAGCCACCTCCTCCAGTCCTCCAGCCTGTCAGATCCTAGGCATCTGCATGCATGCCTGGGGTGTTCTGGACTGCCTGGGCCAGGGATTCAAACCGCAGTCACCACAAGGGAACTGGCTCTCCTGAACATCACATTACTGTGCACAACGGAGCCTGCCTCCACTTTTTCCCCCCCTTTTCTCTTTCTCTTTCCTTTCCCATTTCTTTTTCTTTTTCCCCTTCCTTCTTTCCTTTCTTCCTCCCTCCCTTCCTCCCTCCCTCCCTCTCTCTTTCTTTCTTCCTTCCCTACTTTCTTTCTTCCTTTCCTTCTTCCTTCATTCCTTCCTTCCTTTCTTTCGTTCGTTCGTTCATTCTTTCTTGTTTTTTGCTATAGGGCACATGTGCTCACCAGAGAGAAAGAAAGATAGTGTGAGAGGAGAGAAAGTGGGAAATTGCCCCTCTGGAGGGATAGCCACACCACAATCCCTTCTTCTCCATTCTGTTCTAGGGATTTGGGGTACACACCCACACAGGCCTGGTTTTCAAGGCACCAGGTCCAGGATTCCAACTACACAGCCAGCCATGTAAAATCTTGCACCTTAACCTCCATGCCACCTGCTGGCCCAAGCTCCCCAATATATATATAGTTTTTGAGAATTTTTTTGCTATAGGGAGCGTGCACTCACCAAAAAGACAGAGACAGAGAAACAGGAAGCTTGAAATCACCCCCCGGGGGAGGTGGCCACGCCACAATCCCCTCCCCTCCTCCATTCTCCTCTCGGGATCTTGGGCACACATGCACACACACCCTGCATGAGTTTAAGCCACCAGGTCCGGGACTTGAACTGCAGTCGACTACATGGGAGTCCAGCGGCATAGCCATTATGCCAACTGCTGATCCCATCCCCCAAATTTTTATTTTTCAAAGTTTAACTTCTACATTTATCTTTTATTATCTCTCAGATGTATGATAAAGATTTTACTAGTAAATGTACCCAAGAATCTTAGTAAACTCTTCAAGTTTTATAAACATTCTGAAAACTGCATTATTACATTATTTTTTCAGAGTGTTTTCTAGAAATATCTTGCATGTATATGCACGTGTACATTCATACTGACATGCCTTCACTATCTGAGGCTCGTCCAACTACCCTTCCACAGAGAAGGAAGACAGTCACTAGGAAGTAACAAGTCAGACGAAAACAAAAATATACCTATGCATGAAGGAAAGCTTCCCTGATCATGTGGGTATGACAGGCAGCCTGGTGTTGGTGCACTCTGAGCCTGTCCACTATCAGTGCAGATCCAGTGCAGTCAAGTGAAATTACGGACAGCCAACACATAGGCAGAACCCATTACTAGAAAGCTCTCATCTCCTGGCTTCCTGGGCTATCAGCATTGTTGTGTGCAATGGGAAACTCACAAACTGAAAAAAACTGACATCCCTCATCTTTGTCAAAGCCTTAAGAACATTACAGTCAATGTCTTCAAGTCACTTAAACCCTCTGGCTCCATGCACTCCGCTTGTAAGCATTTCATAAATGACAGCTGATTGCCAATGGGAGGAAGTGACAAATTAGTGAATTAAAAATTTACACCACACTATATGAATACATTTCCTGACAATCAGCATTGCTGGATGCTAACATGAGTTTCAAGGAGAGGAAAAGAACTTGAAATTATCAACATGACAGTCATTTCCAATAAACACAAGTCACATTTTCATTTAGTTTACAAAGGATCAGTGAATAAAATGGAAAGATCTACTATCAATGAAATATTATCATAAAACCGAATATAACTACGCAGCACTCAGCAATCACTTTACAGTTTAATGAAATGTTTTAAAAGTATGTTTCAAAAGACTGTGCATTAATAGTGATTATTTTTTTCTAAGTATTAAGATCATGTATGTGGTCAGAGTGAATCTTTAATTCTTATGGAAAAATAAGGTCAGGAGTGTGTATTCCAAGGCACGTGTCTCTTACTTGTCTGGTACATTCCAGGTCTTGGGTGCTCGTGTGTCTACAGGCACAGCTGGGACATGACTGGACATGCAGACCTTGAACAGGGCCACGCAGGAGCAAGGACTCCTGCTTTTGGGACAGTGGATCACCCACACACGTGTCATGAGCATGGGACATGTTTAGGACTAATACAACCGTGACCATGATCCTCACTTCCTGATTAGGGATGCGTGTCTTGATGCAGTTTTTCTTCCTCTCTTTCCCTAATATTGTGTCTTCTCTTTGCCATTCTGAAATGGTAGCTACCTAATTCCATAATTTTGACCTGAATGATTTTCAGATGGGTGCCTCCTAAATTTGTCCAGTTTTGTAATGCCTTCTTTTCTTTCTTTTTACAAAATAATTATTTACTTAATTTTTTTTATTTATAGTAATTACTATTTTTTAATTTGCTATAGGGCATGCACACTCACCAGAGAGAGAGACAGAGGGGGGGGGGGAAGAGAGAGAGAGAGAGAGAGAGAGAGAGAGAAAGAGAGAGAGAGAAAATGAGAAAGCAAGCCACCAAGTCCAGGACTTGAACTGTGGTTAGCCATGTGGGAGTTTAGCATCTTAACCAGCATGCCACCTGCTGGCCCCAGTAACTGCTTATTTTCAACTCTCACACTAGGGTTCGGCTTTACTGGAACGGATCTAAATTGTTCAATCTTATAAACATCTTCCTGTCAAGAGTTACAGGTGAAACATTCTGATTCTGTTCAGTTTTCTTTTATGCTCTCTTAGGGTCAGTGTTAGGTTTTTCTCTTTAGTACTAAGAGATCATTTTGATTCTAGGCTATGGTTCTCACTTCTGAAATGCAGCTTTCCAGGGGTCTTCACTAAATGCCCAACTCATCGGCAAGGCTGTTTCACTCTGGTCTAACCAGAACACCAGCACCTCTTGTCACGTGAGCTCTGCTACAGCTGCTCCAGCTAAAGCATTTGTGTCTCAGCCTGCACGTGAGCAGTGAGCACTTGCCAGGGACCAGGAGGGAATGGCAGGCACAGGTCAGCACTCCTCCTCTCTGACACCCTGCTGTTCACATTCCAGTTGCTCCAGCAGCACCCTGCCCCAGTATCTGCTCCCTCCCTCAGGGAGAACCCTGCTTTCTCCATGGTGGCCCTCCCTCCTGGGTCAGGGTTGAGAACTGTTCCTAGGCAAAGCTGGGACAGGTGTGAGGCTCACTCACAGGCTTCCTTTCTCTCAAAATTCAAGTCCTGCATCCCTGGTGGCCAAAGACAACTTTATCTGTCGTTTTATGACTGCTTACATCACCGTGTACATCTGTAGTCAGCTGCCTCTTTTTAAGCAGAAGCCGAATTCCAGTCAAATAATTGTTTAAAAGAGCAGTAACTGTGGTAATAATAGTATATAATTAACACTGATGAACACTTTCAGGTGAACCATATACACTAAGCATGCAGGATATTAGGTACTTAAGCTGAAGTAGCAAGAAGATATAATAGAATCAGACTTCAAACTTCTTTAGTTGCCAGTAAAGAGTCTTCATTAGATTAGCAATGGGAAGCTTTGTAGAATTTTGAGCTAATGGGATGATATAAACCATTTGTGATTGAGGAACTTGAATCTGGCTGAGTGTTAGCAAGTGACTGACTGAGATGAGATGTGCATAGTCAGACCAGTCAAGATGCTGCTACCAAAGATGACAGGGCCAGGGACAAAGATGGCTGCAGTGAGAATGTGATGACCAGATGGTAATGAGCTAATTTAGGAAAGTCTACTTCTGGATTAGCTCTGTAGAGAAAAATTTCAAGTTGAAGGAGCAATTGAAAGTCCTGAGACACCTTGATTTAGGTGGGTGAGAAAGGCAGAAACATACCATCATTAGAAAAATGGAACAGGAGATAGCATCTGATTTCAGGAACAATTACATCAATGACATCATTTTGAGTGTGAAGGCTGGTAAGATATCAAAAAAGGGGAGCCATGCAGATGGAAATAACAAGTAGAGGGCATAAAGCATGGCCTTAGAGTCTCCGGAGAAGGCCAAGTTCCAGACAGACGTTTGAGAACATTTGCGTAGATGTCAGAGAGAAGTAAGCTACACAAGAAAAGAAATGGGCCATTTGTCTGAGACAGCATGGGAGGAAAAAACCCTCAAACTGGAAAAGATGGTGATGTTTACAGCGTTTCCATTAGTTATACTTTGGCACTGTAAGAAAAGTGTACATATTTAAAAATTAATCTAGTTTGTGCATGTAAATGTGTGTACATCACAAACTGACATAACAAACCTTACAAAAGTCTTGGTTTTAATGGCACAAAGTTATCCAGGTGAGAAATAAAATAAATCAAAGCACAAATCTATGTAGAATCAAGACCATTAAAGTAAATTTATTTTGAAAGTCTTGAAAAAAATGACAAGGGAAAAATTTTAAATAAGAATGTTAAAGGAAGTTGAAAATATGACTGAATTTGTAATCATGAGTACTCAACTATTGGATCAGGAAATTGTTGAAGTAACATTTATTTCAAATGTTACATTTATTTCATGGGAGATAATAATATCTCCCATGAAATATATAAAACCAAGAAAACAAACAAAATATCAGTCTGATTTATTTTAAAAAAACTCAACTCTTAGGGAACAGAAACATACTGCATGCTGGTGGTTTAATTGCGTTTTCACTAAGCCAGACTACAAAAGATAAATACCATGTAAGCTGTCAATACACTCTGCATATCCACACTTTATGGCAGACACTGAAAGACTCAAAGCACAGGAATAAGAACAGCAATGGCAGACGCCAGGAGCTGCTTACAGGGTTCATGAGAATTCCTTTTTTAACTCTTTTTGCTACAGGGCATGTGCAAGTGCTGGAGACAGACAGAGACAGGGAGAGAGAAAAAGTGAGAAAGCAGCCCCGGGGGAGATGGCCACACCACAGTCTCTTCTTCTCCACTCTCTCAGGATTTGGGGCATATAAGCACATGACTCTAGTGTGACTTTCATGCCGTGGGTCTGGAACTCAAACCACTCAATCAGCCATGTGAGATCCTATCGCCTTAATTTCCATGCCACTTGCTGGCCACTGTGAGAAAATTTTAATGGACAACAGAATGCATGTGAAGTAAAAAAAGTAAAAAAAAAACATGAATAATTTAATACGTATTTCAAAAAAGGTCCAAACTAGAAGAACTATTAATAAATGTGCATGACAGGGGCCAGCATATGGTATAGTGGTTAAGGTGCTGGACTCCCACATGGCGAACCACGAATCCAGACCTGGCAGCTTGAAACTCACACCAGGCACATGTGCAAGCATGCCCAAAATCCTAGGAGGAGAATGGAGGAGAAGGGATTGCAGTGTGGCCACCCCCCCCCCCCCCCAGGGATGATATCTCACTTCTCTCTCTGACTTTGTGTCTCCAGCAAGTGAACATGCCCTGTAGCAAGAAATCTCTCTCAAAAATAAATAAATGTGCATGACATAGTATGATATCTGATGCTGGAGCAGATGAATATGTGCATATCCTTGACTTGATTACTACACATTGTCCGCATGTCTTAAAGACCCATACTGAACCCACAAAGACATACAGTGATTACACGTAAACCAGAAATCATAACCAAACAATGAACAATTATTTTTACAGTACATCAATCCAAAGAGAGTAATAGTTACAAAAGTTACTGGGACAGCAATGGTTATTAAAAGACTGATTTTAATTATAATAGTTAGACATAAGCATGAGCCTTCAGGTTCAGAATGAGCACTAGACAAGGCAAGAAAACGATCTGCCACATAAATCCTATGATGTGACTTGAAGAAGCCTCAGAAGTCACTGATTCCTGAGACGACAAACCGAGGTTCAGAAACGTAGGCAGATTTTGCGAAGTTTTCACTGGAAAAGCAGCAGAACTGAAACTAATATTCTGACTTCTTACTGACTACCTCCTGGGATTTTTTTTGAAACTTAAGTTTCCTGACTTGTTAACCCAGGTTTTGTGGACACCAACTCCTTTTTATCTCTGGGAATGTCAACTGTTTTGAATCTGTGACTTTCTCTAATGTGATTTCTTAAGAAGTTTATGTTTCTCAACATTTATTTTCAAGAACATAATTAAGTTATGTCAAGAAAGTTTTAACACACTGTTAAAAACATGTAGATGAGAGCACTTTATAAAAGTACATTAACTAAAGTTGCTGGTAAGTTCTATTTCTATTAGGCCACTGGGAAGCCGATCATTGTTGGTACTAAAAATGGAAAGAGAACTCCTTCCCCATTTCTTTACTTTTTATTTTGAAAATTTTACTTATTTCTTCTGAGAGAAAAGAGTGAGAGAGAGAGAGAGAGACATCTTCAACAAGGAATGAACACCATGATCCAACCCCAGCCCCAGCAAGCCAGTCAGATCACAGGCACACATGTCTACATGGTCTGCACAGAGTGACCTTGGGACATGAACTTGGAACTTCTCCTGTGTGGCCTCAGCATCAGAGAGCATTGTGATACTACTGAACCAATGCACAACAGCTGGCCTCTTAACCCCCTTCTTTAAAATGTAATTATTTTTATCTGACTTGAGAGACCAAAGAAAAAGGAATTTTATATTTCTAGTTCAGAGATAGAAATATATACTTCTTTTCTTACCATTGCCTGGGGACAGAAATAAATGGGTCAGAGTGAAGAGTGAGTCCTTCTAATTGCTGTCGACAATAAGAAAAGCAAATTAAGGCTCTCATTTTAATTCATTTTAAAAGCCTAAAATGATTACTAGACAACTTCTTAGATGAAAGAGACTAGCAAACACATGAAGAAGGTAAAACATCTCTAGTCTCTCTCCCTTAAGAAGGAAAGGACAAAAGTATGATGTCAAGACCAGGATTGTCTTAAATCCTAAATTAAAGGGAGATTAGGAAAGATGCTGAATCTTCCCTAGTTCTTTTTAGGATTTTTCTTGTAAAGAAATGCTTCTACTCTGGTCTATGAGAAGGCAAAACTCAAATACAGCATGCCCCAAGTCATTTCAGATGGCCTTCCATGTATCTGACATGTTGGATGTGAAGTGGCCATGACACTGTAAAAAAACATGTCTGCATTATTGATTTGAAATATAAACCTTTAGTACAAATTCACTTAGTCTGGGGCCAGGAGATGGTGTAATATTTACATCACTGAACTCCCACATAGTTGTCCACAGTTCAAGTCCTGGACCCTGGAGGCTCAGACTCACATGGGGTGAGTATGTGTGTGCCCAAGATCCCAAGAGGAGAATGGAGGAGAAGGGATTGCGGTGTGGCCATCCCCCTGGGATGATTCCTTGCTTTCTGTCTCTCTGTCTCTGTCTTTTCAGCAAGTGCACATTCCCTATAGGAAAATGCTCTCTTAAAAAAAATCATTTACACTACTTGTCTATATAGACTGATCTATAGTAAAAGGAAAAATAAAAATTTCCCATTATAAGGGGGGATAGTCAACCATGAACTGAGTTTCCATTTGTATTTGCTATCAACTATTTTTCTTTCTGTTAAAGATTTTTTTGCCATAGAGTATATGTGCTAGCCAGAGAGAGACACAGAGACAGGGAATATGAGAAATCACCACCACCATCACCCTGGGGGAGGTGGCCATGCCACAATCCCTTCTCTATTTTCCTCAGAGGATTTTGTGCATATGTATACACATGCCTGGTATGTTTTTTAAGATGCTAGGTTTGGGACTTGAACTGTAAAGTTGGCTATGTGAAATCCAGCATCTTAACCACCATGCCACCCACTGGACCTGCAATCAACATTTTAATACACACAGGTAGCTTGTCCATTTGTATAATGAAAGACAGAATTATATATAGCCATTAAGGTGGTGAATGAGGAGGATGAAGATATTCTGGAAGACAATGATATCTATTTCTGGAAAACAAACTATCTTTTCTTTACAATAACAATAAGGAAAACTGCTAAAATATGAATTCCAAACATCAAAAATTAAAAGAAGTGTGTGTGTGTTTTCAGTTAACACGATGAAAAATTTATTACCATTTCAAAATACTGTTTATTGTAATGCAATATTTAGTAATGAAAGACTAATGAAGCCAAATTTTAAACTTGCACAAACCTTCTAACATGATTATTCAACTGAAAGACTATATAAGTAAAAGATTATTGCTAATAAAATAATCCAACAAGTCATGATGTGACCTCAAAAGAATAAGAAAATAATTACAGAGACAGAGGGTGGCCTGATGGTTAAGGCAGCTGGATCCCACACGGCCAATGGCACAGTTTGAGTCCCAGACCAAGTGGCTTGAGAAACATGTTGGGTGTGTATGTGTGTGCCCAAAATCCTGAAAGAAGGGAGAAATGGAGGTGAAGGAATTGCAGCATGACCTTCCCCATTTCTTTATCTCTGGCAAATTAAAAAAAGAAAAACAAAACACAGAAAATAAAAAAAAGAATTATATTGAGGTGTTATAGATATAATAATATTTAAAGATATTATTTGTTTTACCACAATATTCATAGATATAGCACTAAGTAGTTCACATATTACATACTAAATTACATTAGTTTGTAGAATTCATTTGAATGATGTTAGAAAGGGTCTGAATGGCAATACTCCAAAATACCATTTCTCAGCAAGCCAAGAAAGTAGAAACCATCTCAGAACCAGATGCTATTCCATCTTCAAATTCCAGTTGGCAACATATCTCAAAGCTACAGAGGAGTTCATTTAAAAAATTTAGTCTTAAAATTCATTCAAATCTGAGTGAAGCAAGCCAAGCTATGAAGGAACGACACGGTGTGTCTCCACTTAATATGCACCAACTATCCTCACTCTATGCAGGAACCGAATGAATAGAAGCTATAGAAACATAGAAAATAGTTATAGATACCAGACACAGTAGGGGAAGAGGGTGGGAGAAGGAGAAGAGTCTGAGGAAAGACATTAAGGAGAAAAATAGAGAGACAAGACATTTAAGGGACAAAGAAATGGGTTATTATCTGTTGATGATAACATGTATTGTATCCCCAACTGGACTGGTGAGAAATGTATTCATGTTGGAACATTCGCTTTACATGCTAAGTGACATATGTGATTGAATGTATAAAAGAAATTAAAATAAAATTAAATAAAAAGAAAAAATCATTAAAATCTGAACATCTCTGTTTAAGTTTTTAATGAAAATGCTATCTCATAATATAAATTGGTTGTTAACATTAATAACCTTTATTTAAAACATCATCTACCTATCAAATGTTTATATACTTAATATTAGCAAAATAGCATTTTTAAAAAGGTCACTTCCATGTTACAGGTGGAGAAAAATTTTTTAAAAAGTAGTTTTAAGAGCTGATTACATTATGTAGATATGTAAAATTTAAAATAGATAACGTACCTTAGAAGTTACTGGAGACAGAATGGGAAGAGGGTGGGAGAAGGGGGAGAGTGAGGGGAAAGGAATCAGGGAGAAAAACAGAGAGGCAAGACACTTGTGGGACACAGAAATGGATTATTATCTGTTGATAATGGGTTTTGTATCCTCAACTGGACTCAGTAAATTCAACTAATAGGCTTAGCGATGTATGGTGGTTAAATGTATAAAATAAATCAAAGGGAAGAAAAGAAACTAAAAAAAGAAAATAGAGAGGCAACGTATTTACGGGACACAGAAAAGGATGCTTATTTGTTGATTATAATGTGCATAGTATCTTCAACTGGACTGGTGTGACATGTATTCATGCTGGGTTAATTCACTTTACAAGCTGTGGTGATGTATGGTGGTTGAATGTATACAATAAATTAAAAGAAAAAAGTTACAACATAAACTGATGAAGGTACCAAAATAATTTATCACAGAACAACATTTGCTCATTTCCTCAGTCTCAGATGGTCTTGAGCTGGGAGCATTTTCATCCAAATTACTAGCTCTAATTCATCTGACTTGGTATTTCCCCTCACGGATCCTTATCAGGGAGAGCTAGAATTGAAGACTCTGTCTCCCATTCTCCACAGAATGAACTGCTACAAAAGATCTTGTTCAGGGAATGAACTATGAAGTCACTCTTTACTGTAGGATTAAGTAATTGTAAAGATGAAAGCTAATTAATTGCATTGTGTAATCATTGCTTTGAAGAAAGAATCCAATTGAAAGGAATAGCTCCATGGAATGAGAAATGATTGAAATAGTTCTATTTGGTATCGTCTGGCTCCTAGTATGTGAGGTGTAGAGCCTTTTTGGATGGTGAGCAATAGGCTGAATTGCAAATTAATTTCCACGACTACATAAATAAAGTCATGGTTGAGTTTATAGCTTAGGGGGTTTATATTTGCAACCGGTGCACCGTGTATCTTAGCCCAGAGTTCAACAATAAATTGTACAGCTTTCATACATGGTGGTGAGCCCATGGGCATCTGGGAACCTGGCCTTGGAACCTCAGCTCCACTGCTTAGAATCGATAAAGACAGTGAGCAAGTTATTCCACCCAACTATTCCTTTGCTGGGGTGGGGTGGCAAATCCAACATAGAGAAGTGTACAAGTTCACATGCATTGCTCTAAACATCATGGAGTACCAGCAGGTTACTGCATAAGACAGGACTTCTGAGAGGTGTATCTAGTCCTTATACATTTCCACTAACATGATGTTACTGTCTTTAGGGATTTCACTTGAAGAGAAAACAGACTAGGTTGCACAAGGGCTTTTTCTTGAGTCAGGGGTTGCAATTTAGTTTCACAGCTCAATATTCTAAAGGACAGTACATTCAACCAGGGCTACTGCTCAGAGAGTTTTAACATCCAGAATGACTGATTTAATTGCTCATATATTAAATAAGCAATATCAACTTCCTCTCTCTGTCTTAATATTGATGTGGAACCGAGAAAGGTAGCATGTATTCAGGGAGCAGCTGAGTGTGGAGAGAGAGGCAGTTAAGCATCTTCCTTCCTGTGTCACCTGGCATGAACACCTTGGCGGTGTCCTCGCAAAATAACCATGGAGTCACTCTCCTGCTTCACAAATACAGAGTCGTGCTTAAGATGAGGTGGTGGAAACGTTAAGGGAAAACAAGGTGTGTCATCTTTATCTTAATTACCAACTAGGAACTATACAAGGGGTTTTCAACACTTTGTGGAGAAATGGAATTAAAGGACAAATTTATTTTGTGCAAAAAATATTGAAAACCACGTGTAATTTTTTCTGTAATTCTATAAACTTTTGGAAGATGTTCCACCTATGTACTATGAGCATAGAAATATGAATGATTTCAAAAAATCTGAGTTTTTCATCAGATTCGAATACAGTTATCACAGGATTCTTAAACTTACTTTTGCCAAACTGGATATGCATGATAGGATGGAGGAGAATAAATAGACTTAAGTCCCTAACCTAAGGTTTAGGGGAATAAAGGATATTCACAAATTGCAACCTTAAGTAAAATCATAGCCTCCAGGTGTGGTTGCACAATTTGTGCACTGTGGAAAAGGACCTGAAAGAAGAGGTATTTAGGGGATAAAATCTGAGACTTGTTACACTTGCTAAACCATGCATTCTGGTCTAGGGTATGTCTTCCTAGAACATTCTATGCCACCAGGCTTGTACCAGTTTAGGCAAAACCAAACCTTGAAGGTCCAGGATGAAATAAATACTTTAAGAAAAACAAGTAAGGGAAAAATTATATTCCCTAAAAGATCAAGGCATTTTTCACAGAGGACGTTTACAAAGTTTTCAGGGTCAGTTGACGAGGTGGCATTTGAGATAGCTGGATCCCACAGGTAGACTGAATGGCTCCAGTCCTGGACACTTCAGCTGGAAAAACATGCCAGGAGCATGTGCTTGCTTGCTCAAAATCCTGAGAGGAGAATGGAAGAAGAGGGACTACCCTATGCCCATCCCTGTTGGGGGTGCTTTTTTTTTTTTTTTTTTTTTTTTGGAGAGATTTTCCCTATAGGGCACGTGCGCTCGCCAGACAGACAGAGAGAGACGTTAGAGACAGAAAGCGAGAAATCACCCCCCAGGGGGGATGGCCACGCCACAATCCCTTCTCCTCCATTCTCCTCTCAGGATCTTGGGCACACACGCACACGCGCCTGGCATGACTTTTAAGCCGCCAGGTCCAGGATGCGAACCGCGGTCGACTACGTGGGAGTCCAGCTACATAGCCATTATGTGAACTGCTGGTTCCCCCTGTTGGGGGTGCTTTTTCACTGCCCCCACCATCTCTCTTGGGTGAACGCACACAGCCTATAGCAAATTTAAAAAAATAAAGATATAAAGTTTTCATAGATGCGATTGTTTAAACAGTGAGAAATTACAAAACAAAAAGATTTTCCCAGATTAAGCTGAGAGGAACATGTTTCGGTAAAAATCAAAGTGCATTGTAATGTGATCAGAAAATGGAACTGATTGTGTCTCATCAGTGGAATTGTTCTTTTTTTGCTCTGAGTAGAAAAGACAAGCCCGTGGCTGGGCTTGTCTCTGTACTGTACTAAAGAAGAAAAGCACTTGCAATTCTCACAACTTCTCTTTTGTGATATAAAGTGATGAAATCATCTACTCTTCACATAGAGAGAATCTGATTGCTATGAAACTGATATGAAGTCCACACACTAGTGATGCAAATAAGGCCAAAGCTCTTCGAACATTCTAGTTGATCGCTTCCATATTTGTAGCCTATACAATCAAGAAGTCCACGGTTCTGCCTTGGGAATACATCACTCCTGAATTTTCTAGATGGATCTCAATCTGATTTTCTAGTCTGGATGTCACACAGTCGTCACAGATGATCGATCTGATTCTCCTACCCCGCTGGGAGCAGGAGAGAGGACAGTGAGTACATCTTGTTGATTTTCGCTGCCTGTAGTCACCTTTCCCTCCCAATCTATTTATAGACACAGCTCTCCTTATACAGATAAAGATGCAGATATAAATGCCACTATATTACAAATGCAGTTGGTGATTTTCGCAGTCATTTTTGGGGAAATATTTTGTGAACATTGAGCAAAAACTTACTTGAAACTGTAGTGAATGATTATGCAAATAGTGATACTTTGGCTTTCATGAATTAAAATTAACTTGGGATGTTGGGGCTTTACATTTGGGAACTCAGTCTAATCTTTTTCCTCATATGTTAAAGTCTTATTCTGAAGGTTGCCTCTTATTGTTTTGGAAGTTTTACAAGGACCTCAGGCCAAAAAAGCATCAAGGATTCCAGCTGAGATTAGCATGCTTATTTATTTATTCTGTATTAGAAAGTGAGCTGATTTCTGATGAAAAGCGCAGTGACAATTTATACAGGACTTTATTCATGACTTCAGATAAAAGGGAAAGTGAGATACAAAGTGGAAAAAAAAATACACGTCTCAAAGTTAGTTTGAGCCTCGGTCATTGATCAGGATGGGGGTCCTAAACCTGAACCACAGAAGGGAATGTGAAGTGTCCCAAGGGTTGACTTAGTGTTGCTAGGGGTGTAACCAGGCTATAAAAGAACCAAGGTGACTATATTATATTTAGACATAGAGTATCACAATAGATTAAATCTTAAGGAAAGTAGTCTTTAACTTCCTTCTTTCACTTCACAGAACCTAGACTTTACTTCCCTCACAGCAGATGGGGCCTAATGATTAGCTAATAGAAGTTAAGAGAATGATTCTTGCTGAGTCTCTTATTCTTCTTTTGTTTTTTAAATTTTGTTTGTTTGCTTGTTTTGGGAGAGGTTTTTGCTATAGGGCACATGTGCTCGCCAGAAAGACAGAGAGAGAGAGACAGAAAGTGAGAAATCACCCCCAAGGGGGATGGCCAGGCCGCAATCCCTTCTCCACCATTCTCCTCTCAGGATCTTGAGCACGCATGCACACATGCCCAGCGTGAGTTTAAGCCACTGGGTCCGGGACACTAACTGCAGTCAACTGCATGGGAGTCCAGCGACATAGCCACTACACCAACTTCTGGTCCCTGACTCTTGCTGAGTCTTCACAGGAGACATGAAGTAGAAAGATGTCACCAACCCCCTCCCATAGGACTAAGATTTCATGAGCTCAACATTACAAAACCACACCTAGCTTCAAAAATATTTGCTTCTGTTGTCTTGATAATCACTGGTGATCTTTAAGCCCCTTGCAGAGACTGGAAACTGGTTTTTTGCCCTGCCTTGCACACCCAGATCCATGGAAACTGCCCCCCCAAGAATGTGATAGACCCCTCTGAGGCCACAGGTCTCCTTGTGACCCTATGGCGGAGAAGGCTCCTCTCCAACTTGCCTGTGTTTCTTCCCCTATAGAACCTTTGCATCTTGGTCAGCAAGGTGGAGATGTTTATAGACTCAGGGCTGCTCTCTGTCCTGCCTGGGCCTCACTCAATTTGTTCTTTTGCTAATTCACCAAGTTTTTGTGTCCCTACTTACAGGTGGAATGGACCTGGTTTTGCACCCCTTGAATGAGCATCTGTGCCCTTCCTGGTATCAGAGGGTTGGAGCAGGAAATGAGAGGACTGATTAGCACATCTCACCCAGATCATAATTATGACTGGATAAGTTAAAGATTTACGAAAGTTTAACTTAATTTAAACCATATTGTCTAGGAGTGGGTGTGTTCATCCCCATTTAAAAAGAAAAAAAAAAAAACTTACATCATATTTATAGAGGTTTGAAAAATAAATAAAAGCAATAGCTGGGTAAATGACAATGAGTAAGTATAGTGACTTTCATTCCTAAGCAGTCAAACAATTTAGTGAATTGTGAACTGGTGAACAATCTCAGGGTTGACTCTAAAGGTATACCAGCAGATTTTTTTCCTTCTTTTTTTCTCTCCTTTTTTTTTTTTTTTTTTTTTTTTTTTTTAGTTTTTGCTATATGGCATGTGCACTTGCCAGAGAGAGAGAGAGAGAGAGAGAGAGAGAGAGAGAAGAAGAAGAGAGGAAGTGAGAAACTATGTCCCAGGGCGGGGGGGTGGGGATGGTGGTGGCCCCAATCCCTTCTTCTTCATTCTCCTCTCAGGATTTTGGGCATGAAAACACAGGCATGATTTTGAAGCTGCCAGATCTGGAATTCGAACCATGTAGCCAGGCACTTGGGATTCAGCAACTTAATCTCACGCCACCTTATTTTTTATTTAAATTTTTTTTAAAAATCTACAGCTTTTCTTCTTAGTGAAATAATTAATTGGTTTTCAAAACTGTGGTGATTTTAAGAGAGTCTATTTGATACATGTGTTAAGTCTCACCAAGGGCTTTACAAGCTACTTAAGGAAGGCAGAAATTTTGAGGTGGCTCACATATTTAAAGTAAGTTGGAGATGGCACTGTTCTGAAAGACACAAACCTGAAAAACAAAAGGTGTTTATTAAAAGAAAAAAGAATAGAGTGGGGCCAGCAGGTGGTTAGGTGGTTAAGAAGCTGAACTCCCAAGTGGCTGACAGCACGTCCGAGTTCTGGACCTGGCAGCTTAAAACTCACACCAGGACTGTGTATGTGTGCCTGAAATCCTGAAAGCAGAACAGAGGAGAAGGGATTGTGGCATGGCCATCTCCCTCGGGGGGTGATTTCTCGCTTTCTGTCTCTGTCTCTCCAGCGAGTGCACATGCCCTATAGCAAAAAATCTCTCTCTCAAAAAAAAAAAAAAAAAAAAGAGTACAGAGACAAGGCAGTTGATATGCCACATCATGCCTGGCCTGGGAAATAAATCAGTCAGGGAAAATAACGTGTAGCAGGACAGACACTTTTCTTCTAGGGCATCAATCCCAATCTGGGTTTATCTTTGTCACCTTGGTTTTCAAGCAGCCATTGGCACTACCACAAGAGCCTTATCTGCCCAGACCTGTGCTCACCTGGTGAGGACCGACATTCTGAATCCCATCTGTCTCTCCACCTCTGTGTAACCTTATGCTCTTCTATTATTCTTCCTTTTTATTTTTTCTTCCTTTAACCCTAGAATTTGGCATTTGCCAGCCCTTAAAACTGTGGGTGACAATGAACAGATCTTAATTTAACAGCAATAGGAACTGTCCCTGTTAACGAGATTCATAAAATCACTAAGTAGGAATTTTTATCAGAATGGACATCATAGACATCTGCGTGTGAGAGTGTGTGTATCTGTGTGTGTGTGTGTCTGTGTGTGTGTGTGCGCATGTGTGTGTGTGCATGTGTGCCTTCCTCAATCTCAAACCTCCCTTTAACTTAGGACTCAAGGCAATCTTGGTCTTGATGATGCTCTGGTACTTTCTTTTTCTAGTGGGAGAGACTGGAGATCTTCTACCTCTTTTTTTGTTTACTGGTGTCTGCCAATTAAGCAATAGTCTAGCAATCATTTTAGGCTTTTAGAATGAATTAAGACAAGAGCCTTATTTTGTTTTTCTTGTTGTCTACAGCCATTAGAAGGACTCACTCTTCATTGTGACTCATCTATTTCTATCTCCAAAAGGTACTAAGAAAAAGTGTATATTTCTGTCTCTGAACTAAAAATCTATGATTCTTTATTTGTTCTTTCTAATCACACACACGAAAATGCCTTGTAAATAGTGGGGAAGAGGCTGCTGTGGGTAACTGGTGAAATAACACTTCAGTGCTCTGTGATGTGACAGATCTAGAGGTAAACATTTTCATTTGCTTACATATCATTTCCCAGACTTTATCTCTACTGTGCTTCAGATAGAAAGACAACTTCATGGAAAAGTTTTCTCTTCAAAGAGACAGGCACTGAGACAGAAAAAAATCCACATCATAGGTTTATTTCATCACAGCTGCTATGTCACTCTCAGTCACAATTTCTGAGAAAAGAGGTGGGTGATGTTTAGGGAGTGACAGAGTGAAACAGTTTCCCTCGTCTTTGGTATTGTCACCCCTTCACTGTTAGATCCCTATTCATGGGAGCAGGGTCAAGGAGGAGGAGAGTGGGGTGAAAGTCACTGAAGTAGAGAGGAATTCACAACGTGGATGGGTATGAGAGTTCTTCAAAAGTTCATAGAAGAAGCATATAATGAAAAACTATGCGTGGATTTTAAGACACTTTCATACAAAAATAAACCTGTGGCTTTTTAAATGACAGACAGCATGTTCACATGAGAAAGCGAGATAGTGAGAGAGAAAGGGACAGAAAAGCACCCTTTACAGGATCTCTTCACGCTAGGACCCCCTTCCCCCAGCCCTTAAGCTCCTCAAAATCCTGGGTGCCCAGTGTGTTCTTAGGCCAGCCTGGAGATCTGAACCAGGGGTTGTCATATGGCTTCCAGCCTTGCAGGATACTTGAGTTTCTACTACGTCTCCACATCTAGGCCTATAATTTTAATTTAACTTTTCCATGGACTTTTTGAAGTTCCCTTTCATTTATGAAAGACATAAATTTCTAAACTTTAAGATCAATAATTGGAATACGAAGCTATCTAAATAATCCTTGAATACTGTGAAAGTCAAAGAAAACAAGAATGTACATCTTTCAGAGCTATTTCTTTAATACCTGAAAAATGTCTTTTAATCCCATGTTGGTATGTGTCATACTCAACTTCTAAAGTTCAGAACTGTACTATACATGAATTGAATTGGCTAGACCTTTGACCTCGCCAAGTTAAGAGTTAAAATAAAACTCCCTGACCTGCAATCCTTTCCCTAGACAGCGCAGTTGGCCACAAAGATCACAATTAAGACACTGAGGGGAGTTAGCTGAAATTAGAATTAGTGAACGCTGTGACAGGTATCAGGTTTGGTTAGGAAATTAAAAATTATCAAGGGAAAGTGCTTTACCACTATTGACCATTGGCATGAACAGGAAATTGAGTTTAACATTAGTTACAATCTCCGCCCACAAATTAATCTGGCTAAAACAATGCAAACCATGCAGATCATGAAGCGCTAAGGCTCATCCTCCTTCAGCAAAGAGCAGAAGACTTTTTCTTCTTTTTAAAGTTTGGGTACAGGGTACATGCACTCGCCAGAGACAGAGAGAGAAAAAGAGAGAGATGGGGAAAGTGAGAAGAGAGGGAAAGTGAGAAATCGCCCCCCAGGGGGGATAGCCACGTCATAATCCCTTCTCTTTCCTTTTCTCAGGATTTTGGGCATGCAAGCATAAGATCAGTGTGCTTTTTAAGCTTCCAGGTCCAGGACTTGAACCACACAGTTGGCCACATGGGATCCAGATCCAGCTGTAACAACCTCCATGCCACCTGCTGGCCCACAAATTCTATTTTAACATACTGTGTTAAGATTATAGTATGGAACAGATTATCTTTTTTTTTTTTTTTTTTTTTTAGAAGTTTTCGCTATAGGACATGTGCGCTCGCCAGACAGACAGAGACAGAGAGAGACAGAAAGTGAGAAATCACCCCCCAGGGGGGATGGCCACGCCGCAATCCCTTCTCCTCCATTCTCCTCTCGGGATCTTGGGTATGCACATACACGCGCCCGGCGTGAGTTTTAAGCCACCTTGTCCAGGACGCGAACCATGGTCGACTACGTGGGAGTCCAGCGACATAGCCATTACACTAACTGCTGGTCCCTGGAACAGATTATCTTAAGGGGAAAAGTAAAGTTTACAGGCTCATGTAAGTGTGAAGTCCAGGGTATTTGAGGCTTTGACCAGTAGGCTCCAGAAGCAAAGGACAAGGGTGTATGTGTGTGGTCCTAGACCCCCTCCCCCATCCTTCACTTCCATTTCAACTCTTTATTTGCCCCTGCTTGGTCACATTGTCAGATACTCATATTCTACATGGTGGCAAGATGGATACCAATGGTTCAAGGATTACATCATTTGCAAAGTTTGAGATTTCAGAGGAAGAGAGAGACTGGTTTCTCAGCATCTCTGTCCTAGTCCATGGAAGATTCTGATTGGTCCCTTCTGAAATGATTCCCTTCCAGGACCAAATCACTGTAATCAGGTAGGTGGAGGCCTACATCGGCCAGTCAGAAGTCACACTCCCACCTCTATTCTTACAGACTGGTATTAACTATCCCAGTAGAGTCACATGGAATGACTAGTTACCTAAATAAAAAGTGCCACACAAACTCTGTATGTCTACCACAGACACATCACCTAGTCAACCCATTCAGGTCATAGTTACTGAGTATTAGGACAGGACAGGCCTTGTGTTAAACCCCACAATGCTAGAACCATGGCAATTAAAACTGATGTTGCTGATCCAGCAGGTGGCATGGTAGTTGAAATGATAGACTCCCACATGGCTGGCCATGGTTCAAGTCCCAGACCTGGTGGCTTATTTTCTCTCTCTCTTTCTTTCTTTCTTCTTTCTTTCTTTCTTTTTTTCTTTCTTTTCTCTCTCTCTCTCTCTCTCTCTCTCTCTCTCTCTCTCTCGTATATGTGCTCAATAGCAAATTAAATAACAACAATAATAATAATAAAATTAAATAAATAATTTAAAAACTGAAAGAAAAATAGTAAACAAACAAACGAACAAACAAAAAAACTGATGCTGCCTTCTATTCCGAAGAGAATTACAATATTGAAATTAATTCAAGTCTCATTTTCATACCTTTCTTAGGTCCATTATGCCAGAACAGAGTATTAGTACATATCTCTGAAACACCTCTGAAAATGTCTAGAAACTGTCATCCAGGCTGGGTCTCACTCCCTCAGATATAACTTCAACCACAGTCCAAAGCTTTAGGGCTAAACTTCAAAATCACTGCCTTATTGGTGACCACTGGTGGGCTAATCCATTGTTCCCTATCTTCCTCTACAGTCACCAGGCTCTTTACTTTCTACACCAAAACATGTGCATGTCTCTCACACACGACCTCCTTAAACATGCCAACCAACAGCCTACCACATTTGATAATGACCTGCCAAATTCAAATAGTACAATTCCACTAGGAGCACCTGATACATAGAATGTGCCTTGCTTTTGCGTGGGAAGGTTGTTAGTGGAGAAAAACCATGTTAAAACATGTTTAACATATCCTTAAGACGCCAAAGTCTTTTAGGTCCTATTAGTGAAAATGAATAGGAGGAGAGTGAGAGTAGATGGTAGAGAGTGACTGGGAAGACAGGATGGAACTAGTGGCAGAGACCAGCACATGTCTGTGTGGTGGGTAGCATGGACCGATACAAGACACATCGTGGAGAGCAAGCAAACAGGCGTGCTCATACCAGCCATGAGGGAAGGAAAGCTCCTGCAAATGACTACCATGGTCTTTGCTTTTGCAACTCAGGAGAGGCCAGCAGGTGGTGTGATGGTTACAGCCACTGGACTCCCACATGGCTGACTGCATTTCAAGCCCCGAACCTGGGGCCTTGCTTTCTCACTTTCTCTTTTTCTCTCTCTGGTCAAATTTAAAAATGAGTAAATAAATAAATAAGTTAAATAAAATAATTCTTTAAGAAAAATGAGTTAAAAAATACTGCTCATGAATAACGGGGATAGGGGAGGAAGATCGGGTATTGGAGAAAAGATCGCATATTCAGTTCTGCACATGCTGAATACATATGCTATGTATTTTAGGAGGAGGTGGAGCAGGAGGTGGAGAGGCAGAGGCAGTGGAGGGAGGCCGGCTGCTGATGTAAATTTAGAGATGCGGCTCACTCAGCCACGCTGACTGTGCTCCTCCAGGAAGGCTAGAACACTGCATTGAGGAAGCCTCCGGCTAAGCCTGAGGAGCTCAACTCCACATTTACCAGATAGGTAGTGGGGCCAGCAGACAGCACAGTGCTTTAGGAGCTGGAATCCCACGTGGCCAACCATAGATCGAGTCCTGGACTTCACGGCTTAAAAATCACAGGAGTGCGTGGGTGCGTGCGTGGGAGTGTGTGTGCGTGCGCGTGCGCATGCGTGTGCACCCAAAATCTCAGGGGGAGAATGAGGGGAAGGGATGGCAGCATGGCCATCCCCCATTGTGGGTGATATCTCACTTTCCCTCTCTCTGGCTCTCTCTGGCAAGTGCATGCACAGTATGACAAAAACATAACAATGAATAAATAACATTAAAGAAAAGCTGGGTATGGAAGGAGGAACCGACTAACAAAACAGTACAAGCAGCCAGAGACAGAAGAGGAAATCCAGTGACGAATAATATTTTGTGCCCAGTGAGCAAAGTGTTTCAAAAAGGATGGAGTTGCTCGACGGTATGAGAGAGCCAGAAGATAAATGAGAAAGGAGCCATGTCCACGTTTTACTTCCATAGGTACTCAAATGAGCGAATCTGTGAGATCGCAGATTGAAGCCTAGACTTAACGAAGATCGATATATTGGGTTATTGGAAAAGTCATGATACATTGTGCATTGAAAAACATAGAAAATACGCTATGACTTTACCAACAATTATATGTGTGTCTCTGTGTGTGTGTGTGTGTGTGTGTGTGTGTATTCTTTTTTTATAAATTTCAGTCATATAGCTTGTGTCTGCACTGACATGTGTCCTGGCATTTCAGCTCACCTTTCTATTTCTTGGTTTGCCTTCTTAAACACAACCGATCTTGCTGTTTATTCCATATGGATTCTATCAGGACCCGCTAATGGACTCCCTAAGCAATCCTGGCGCTTGAGAAACAAAACATTTTCCTTCCGTTCCCGACAGAGAAACTTAATGAAAAGATAATAAATGCAACAGAAAGCAGAAAGTCTAATTCTACTTTTGTATAAGCCAACCGTTTTTATAACTACACAGTAATCTTAATTATAGAGTCCTTTATTGCAATGTAATTACCATTGACCATGCCATGTAAATACATAATTGTATGCATAATTCCTTAAAACAAATTGGTTTACACCTGTCAGAATGGCCGAGCTTGCCAGCTACCTGCAAGTTTACTAATTACCTACTTTGAAAATCCACTGACCTATCAACAAAGGGTTAATTTTTCTCAGCAGCATCCACAGTCAGCAATTATCACAAGAGAGTAAGAAGCAGACAAGCTGTCTACGCGGGAGATGACGGTAGCTGTGTGCTGTCCTTCTGCACAGGTGAGCACTGGCTTGTTCTCCGCCAGGTACCTGGGAATAGCACCTGGCCCGCCTGTAACTTCTTGCCACAGAGCGGCAGGACGAAGTCGGTGGCCTTCGCATTGTCTCTGGTTTCTACTGGGACCATGTGTGGAGACTGCACTCTATCTAGTATACTGGGTGGCAGTTTCACATTCTCTTCGTGGATATTCGGGTCATTATATTAAAGTCATTCTCTGCACAGGAAGCACTGTGCAGTGGATTGGGCTGGGGACGATACTTACTGGAAACCAACAGATGGAAGCAAGATGGCAGACAAGGCCCAGGCTTCGAGGACTGCCTTCACAGCTTAACATGTAATATTCCACAGGAAATCAGACATAGTTTACTCAGACACATTTGCACATTGTACCAACGACATCTGGAGAAACTCATCGAAATGTGAGACTCTCTATGTTGGATGGTGAATGTGTTTAAGATAAAAGGACACCGAGGGACCAGCAGTTAGCGTAATGGCTATCTCACTGGACTCCCATGTAGTCAACCGCGGTTCGTGCCCCGGACCCGGTGGCTTAAAACTCATGCCGGGTGCATGTGCGTGCATGCCCAAGATCCCGAGAGGATAACGGAGGAGAAGGGATTGCGGCCATCCCCCCTGGGGGGTGATTTCTCGCTTTCTATCTCTCTGTCTCTCTCTGTCTGTCTGGTGAGCGCACATGCCCTATAGCAAAAATCTCTCCAAAAAAAAAAAAAAAAAAAAAAAACAGAAAAAAGGACACCACTGGACGTGTACTGGAAGGACAGCCCTTTGTGTAAATTCAGAGGGAAAAAAAATCTGTCTTTAATTTTTCTTAATAACTCTTTTTCTGTAGTTATAAAGATGAAGCGATTTTGAAGCGACTTAAAGTGATAACATGTATCACAATATCAGAAAGGTCAACAGTAGGAGACGGTTGCTGTACTCGACAGCAGCACGGAAAGTCCTGAGTACCTCGAGTGTACCAGGAGCTTGTGAAATACCAGTCACAGAGAGACTTATTGCTCTTGGATAAAACTGCAACACATACCCAAAGAAGCTTATGTAGGCCTGCAGAGTGCTTTCAGAGAGGATATATTGATATAGATGATATAGATATCGGGGTGGGGGGGGCAGCAGATGGCAGGATGGTTAAGACGCTGGACGCCCACATGACTCACCACAGTTCGAGTTCCAGACTCAGTGACTTAAAACTCATGCTAGGTGTCTGTGTGCCTGCCCAAGAGCACAGGAGGAGACTGGAGAATAAAGGATTATGGTGTGGCCTTCCCCCCGGGTGGTAATTTCTCACTTTCCTTTTCATTGTCTCTGTCTCTCTCCAGCAAGCACACATGCCCTAAGGAAAAAAACTCTCAAAAAAAAAAAAAAAAAAGAGCCCCAATTAAAATGTCCTGTTGTTGTCTCCACTTATTCACTATAACATGAAGGGTTTAGAAGAAATAAACTCCAAGCTCTCAACAGATCTAAAATATTATCTCAGTGGAAGGTTTAGGACTCCTTGACTCCAGCAAAGGCATAAAAAGGGCATAGACCCGATAATATATGATCATGATGTGAATCTGTTTAGAACACGGAGAGATTACCACCATTATATTTTGATAGATTATTTATTCATTTATTTATTTTTAAGGTTTCTACCACAGGTTAAGTACACTCACTGGAGAGAGACAGAGAGAGACAGTGAAAGGGAAAGTGAAAAAATCATCCCTCACAGGGCATGGCCACGTCACAATCCAATTCCCTCCATTTTCCTCCTGGGATTTTAGACACATATGCCTGGTGTGATTTTCAAGCCACCAGGTCTCGGATTTGAACCATGGTCAGCCATATGGGAGTCTAGAGCCTAAACAACCATGCCACCTATGGGCCCCTAGATTATTATTATTTTTTTTTTTGAGAGAGGTTTTTTGCTATAAGGGTGCGTGTGCTCGCCAGACAGACAGAGAGAGACAGAGAGACAGAAAGTGAGAAATCACCCCCCAGGGGGGAAGGCCACGCTGCAATCCCTTCTCCTCCATTCTCCTCTCGGGCTCTTGGGCACGCACGCACACGCGCCCGCGTGAGTTTAAGTCACTGGGTCCGGGACTCGAACCGCGGTTGACTACATGGGAGTCCAGCGACATAGTCATTACACTAACTGCTGGTCCCAGCCCCTAGATTATTTTTTAAGAGAAGAGAAATAACTCAAAATTTTGAATGAGAAATATTTTAAAAGACAATATTTTATTGAACAAATTGATTACTTAAAACTAGGGTAGAATATTCAATACAATTTTCCTTATTTTAAATGCATATCTTTTTCTCCTAACTCTATTTCCTCAAATGAGATCAGTACATTAAGTTGCATATCAGGTTGCAAAGAGCCAGGTGGAGTTAGTGTATGCACTAAACCTCCTACACTCTGAACTCCTAAGATGAGCGTGAATGAGAGCCTGAAATTGTGTGTAGGTGTGTATGTGCACACTATATTTTTCTCTGAGTAACATAAGAACACAATGGTATACAAACAAAAGGCAATCTATGAAGTGGTACCTTAATGCCCTTTAAAATTTTGATGTACACCATCTATGAACAATTAAGTTACTACCAGAAAGCAATCGCATTTACAATTTTACATAAAATCACAAAATGTTCAAACTCTAAGCCTCTACTTTGAAAGGGTAGAACATTGAGACCCTTTGAGTTGAACTGACTTGCATAAGGTCCTACTGAAAGTCAGTGATTTCACCAGGAATAGAAAGGATGCAGACCCACTGCACTCCTGAAATGATGCTTCCTTAAACACACCATTGGTTCTTCCTTAAACATACCATTCATTGAATATATGTGAGTTTCCAGTCTTTCTCCCATTGAATATATTGTTTTGAATGGAGAGAAAAAAGTGCTATGCTAATTCAACAAAGACCATGAGAAATAAGCACTATAATATGTCCAAAAATACAGAAGAAAATTTGGGGGCACTAAATATTCAAGGATTGGGGACAGCAGGTGGCATAGTAGTTAAGGAACTGGACCCCACGTGGACAACAGTAGTCTGAGTCCCAGACCTGGCAGCTTGGAACACATGCAGGGTGAATGTGCTTGCATGTTCAGAATCCCAAGAGGTGAATGGAGTAGAAGGATTGCAGCATGGCTACACCCCGTGGAGGGGTCATTTCTCACTTTTTGCTTCTCTGTCTCTGCCTCTCTGGTCAGAACACATGTGCCATAGCAAAAATCTCTAGATAAAAAATTCAAAGATTATTTCTATGTAATAACGTCTCTTGGCATATTTATGAGTTATTCGTTTTCTTCTTTTTTTTTTATTTTTTTGAACACTGGCAGCTATTCCAATCCCTATGACTGCCATTTACATTTCCTATGTGGAAAACAAATGAATGACTAGTAAATACACAACAACTACAGCAGAAAAGTAAGTGATCTCTGCAGGTGTGCCACCTGTGGGAAAAAGAATAGGAACAGCTTTTGTTTGTTGTTTGTTTTTGTTTCTTTCCTTGTTTCACACTGACCTGTGTTCATCACACTAGGGAAGGGAAATGAACGATTGACTCCCAGGGAATGAATGAATGATTCCCATGGAATCTCTAATCCCTTAACGGCATTTTACTTACAGAGAACACTTGCCCTCTTGGAGTCTGTGTTTGATGCCAATAGAACAATTCTTAGATAAAAGTATATTTTGCTTGGGTCTTCCAGAAAGATCCCTTTCAATTACAAATGTCAAATGGCTTTCAAGCCAGAGGTAAGTTTGATTTTCTGACCAAAGCAATCAGGAGTGACTAATAACTTTTTTTTTTATCAGTCACAGTTTGATTTTTCTAGGGAGCCCCTGAGTAGAAAGACCAAGCACAGGTTTGGGGAAAACCCAACTGAAAACAAGGCACTACAGATAAAGCATGTCAGGCTTATGATAAACGTCTAGCTAAAGTACTAAATAGGCCACCAAAATCAATCAACAAATAAACCTTGGTGTAAAGTATCATAAACTTACAGCAATTAATTCACATACATCCCAGGATTTCTATGAATAGTTAAATCAGCTCTGTATTCAGCTACTCTGACACAGAACTGTTTCCACCATTTACGAAGCTCCTTGCACCGTCTTCCTTAGTATTTCCCACTGTCGATAGTCAAAGGAGTAGAAACAAAGAGAAGAAACGCGGTCTCCTCCTCTTCCTGTTAATAAGATGACCTACTTACCATCAGCATAAAATCATTAGATGGGTGTTTTGCAGCTTATTAACTTCATCTTATTAGGCGTGAAACCAAATACAATTGTCATTTTGTAGTCTAAAACAGTGTAGTATTATTTGTTATGGATTAGCAAATGAGGCTATTGTTTTTAAAAAACAGAGTATTACAAAATCCAGATAATAGTATACAAGAATATCAATAATATGCTGACTCTAAGGCATTTTTCTTTACTTGTATCCACAGTCTCAAATAGAAATGAGGGGCAGGAGATGAAGTGTGTGTGTGTGTGTGTGTGTGTGAAGGGGGGAGAGAGAGAGAGACAGAGTGCTGGGCCTAAGAGCTAAGGAAGTCATGGAGTTGAAAACAAACCTGTGTTTAGCCAAAATTAATTCAATTTGTTATAAATGAAAGCAAAACGGTAGCAATCACACTAAAACTAGAGGCAGTGCATGATCTCACCTTTCACAAATATCTTACTACAAATACACAATTATTTCAGCATCCTGGTTATTTGAGTGCCACGTAACATTTAGTATATGAGAATTAGGATCACAAGGGTTTGCTATTTGCTACAAGATAGATTTAGGGCTTCAGATGTAAGAACTAACTCAAATCGAGAAAATCTTCTATGGTTTACTCTTCCAAACATAAGGGTTATAATCTCAAGCTTAACATTTTCCTTCTTAATATAGGAACTCTAAAATAGCAAGCTTTTCACAAGTACAATGAAAGATTTTTCTAGGTTAAATCCCATCAACAAGTAATACAATATTCGCAATCCTATTACTATAAATTGCAATTTGACCATTACTCGCAATATTATTTTTTAAAGTTGATTTCATTCTTCCACGAATAAGACTGTGTGTGTGTGTGAGTGTGTGTGTGTGTTTAAGAAAAAGAGAGACATAGGTAACCCTGCCAGGGGCTTCCAGCTTGAGCTGCAGATCATGGACATGTGTGATGGTTTGCTTGTTCAGGAACCTCCCTGTGTGGGTCAGCTCCACAGAGCACTGAGTTACTGCAACGACACCATCTGGCCCCTGACGTTTGTCATATTACTGATCTCTGTTCCCAGAAATTCCACAAACAGTATCTCATGTAATTCCCTGACTGTAAGTCTATATGAGAGTTATTTTCTCAGTGTAGATACAAGGAAATGAAGATCAGAGGTAGTCCATCCTCAATCCTTACATTTCCGAAAAGAAACTCGTTGTAGCATTTAAATACATCATGTAAGCAAGCTTAAGGGAAGATTCAGGGAAGAATGCACAGGAAACCCCGCACTTCGAAAAATCCTCTCTTTCACAAGATAAAGAATGTTACAAGAGAGCATGGATAACTTGGCGAGGCATGGCGAGAGAACCTGCCAACATCAGGCCGCTTCCTTTGGTACGAGCAGCAATCACCCTGCAGGCTCAATCATCTTTCTTCTCTGGCAGAGTTAGGAAAGCAGTGTTTAGAAAAGTGAACTGTTAGTTGGAAGGCAGGGGAGGACTTGCTATTAAATTATATAATAACGGTAATACTATTTCTAATGAATAAATTATATTTGCTTGTTATATTTGCCATATTCAAGGAGCTCTCCCAGGAGTATTTGTGTGTTCCAGAAGGGATTTCCCACAGTCATTATCTCTGGCTCCTCACCAAGGTACAGCTTTCACTAATGAATTGTGTGAGAGAAAGAAAAGCAATAAATTCCCAAACGCAAGCACATTAAAATATCTAACAGTATACTTTACTATAGGAAGTAATACATCCATAATATTTAATATCATATAAGACTATATATTATATATATATAGGTGGTCTCCAACTTGACGATGGTTCCACTTAGGATCCTTCAATTTTATGATGATGAAAAAGTGGTGAAAAATTTAAGTGTTCAGTGGAAATTTACCCCAAGTGCTGTACACTGTGGTTTGAATGTGTCCCCTGAAATTCATCTGTTGGAATTTGGTTATATTTTGAATATACTAAGAGACTTAATCTGATTATGGTGTTAATGGGGAGGGGGGGGTGTGGGAAGTGACAAGGCAGCGGGCTGGACTCTCACGGTTGAGTGCTGGTGGGTTTATAAAGGGGAAGACCAGAGCAGACGCAGGGACACAGATGCTCTGCTCTGCACACTCTCCTGTCCTCCCCGTGCTGCCCGTACCTCCACCTGCCCTCCCCCATGCTGGGGTGCAGCAAGACCCTCACAAGATGCTGATGCTACAGACTTGGATTCTCAGCTTCTGAAATCACGAGGTGAACAAATCTCTACTCTGTCAAATTGCCCAGACTCAGGCATCTCTGTTATTGGCAACAGAACCAACTAGAACACCATACAGCCAATTCATTTCTCACTTTCAGTACAATATTCAATAAATTATATGACATAATCAACACTTTATATAAAATAGGCTTTGTGTTAGATAATTTCCCCCAATTGTAGGCTAACAGAAGTGTTCTGAACACATTTACAATAGGCTAAGCTAAGCCATTAGTTACTATGAAGTTCGTTCTATTAAATGCATTTTGACTTATGATATTTTCAATACACAATGTATTTATTGTGACATAGCCACACTATAATTCAAGGGGGCATCTGCACATATAATTATATATACACACACATACACACACACACACACACACATACAGGTGTATATATAAAATATTATTGATATATACTATATTATAGATATAGATTATAGATTACACATACACACATTTAATATGCATACGTGCTTCAGGCACATGTATTTATATACTATATACACATGTATTATATAATATCATATAAGACTATCATAATATTTAATATCATATAAGACTATATATTATATATATTATATATATAGGTGTTCTCCAACTTGACAATGGTTCCACTTATTATATACATGTGTATATAGTATGTACTAATATTATGTCTATGACATATATAAATGTGTAGTATCAATAATATTAATTTTTTTAATGTAAGGAAAATATAAAATGTACCAAAGAAGGTAAGAAAATGGCAACTTGCACTTCTCTTCCCTCATAGAAATGTGTCACTGAGGACTCCCTTTCTCCTATGCCCTTTCTATCTAACTTCATTATGATTTATTCCCTTTTGCCTTCAGAAAGTCTTTAACTCACCCTCTCTCCCCATTGCTCCTGCCATTCACCTGGATAACTTCTTTGTCAATTTTTTACCTGGATCATTCCAATAACTTCCTAACCAGCTTCCCAAATAAATGCTAATCCTTCTCATTCATTCTTCATGCTATTGCCAGGACGATTCTGCTAAAAGAACAAGTCTACTTACGTCACCGTCCCCACCTCCTTAACATGCTCAGTAACTTACACATGCACCCAACTACATCATGGCTACGCGAAAGGCCACAAAGGGCCATGACGCCAGCTTCCTGCCCTCGTCACTGGCCTCGATTCCTAGCACTTCCACCATGGCCAGCACACCAATCACAGAAAACTATCTCCAGTGCCCCACATGCCACGTCCTCTTTCCTGTCTACAATGGCACAGACTAAGCATGTGGGCCTGGCACAGCCAACCAAGATTCGAACCCCACTACTCTCACTCACTGGCTGAGGCCCTAGACAGGTTGCCATGCCCATTAACCTGTAGCTGATGCTGCAAATGAAGGTGGTAACTGACAGCTTAGCTGAAAGTATCATGTGAGATCATACATGCAAAGCTTTCCATCCAGTGCCTGGCTCATACTCAGGTAACACCTGCAGGGCCATATTTGGAGAGCTAAGAATGCACTGTACTTTACAAAACAAAGGGGGAAATCCCCATTCCCCACAAAGCACTTAATTTTACAGAGGCAGACTTTGAAAATAATAGTACATAGTGCGTTGGAAGCATGAAGAAAATTAAAGCAAGACTGGCCAGAATGTCATTTTCAGCAGGGCAGGCATGGAAGGCCTTACTGAGGAGTTGGCATTTGAGCGAAGAGTTGAAGGAGGGGAGATGAGCCACATGGACATCTGGGAAAGAACATCCCTGGCTGAGAAAACAGTAAGGCCAAGACTGAAGCAGAAATGTGTCCAGTGAGCTTGGGAGAAGAGTAGGGAGTCTAGTGTAGTTGAAGCCAGATGTGTCTGGTGAACATCAAAATGAAATCCATGAAAATAGTGGTGAAGCAGAGACTGTAGTGGTTTGGGGATCACCTAAAGGGTGTTGGCATTTTTTTTAGAGAGAGGTTTTGGCTATAGGGCATGAACGCTCACCAGAAAGACAGAGAGAGATAGACAGGAAGCGAGAAATCACCCCACAGAGGGGATGGCCACTCCACAATCCCTTCTCCTGCATTCTCCTCTTGGGATCTTGGGCACGCACACACATGCGCCTGGTGTGAGTTTAAGCCACCAGGTCTGGGACTCGAACAGAGGTCGACTACGTGGGAGTCCAGAGACACAGCCATGATGCCAACTGCTGGCCCCCATGGTGTTGGCTTTTACTCTTGAGTGAAATAGAAGAGTACTGACTGCCTTTGGCTATTACTATTTATTAATCTTCTTGAGTTTTTTTTTTTTTTTTTTTTTTTTTTTTTTTTTTTTTTTTTTTTTTTTTTTTTTTTTTTTAATTTGCCAGAAATTATGAGTGCTAATGGAAAGAAAGTGAGAGAGAGAGGGAAAGCAATAAAGCACCCCCCAGTGGGGCACGGTCACGCCACGATCCTTTCTCCTCCATCTCTCCCACCTTTTGGGATTTGGGGGCATGCATGTACATGCATAAGGCATGCTTTTCAAGTTGCCAGGAACAGGACTCAAACTGTATAGTGGGTCACTGAAATCCTACTGCCCTAACCACCAGGCTGGGATGCCCCCCCCCCCCCCCCCCCAGGAAATTTTAAGTCAGTACAGCTGGACCAAAAGCCCATTGCCTCTGCTCTCACAGGGCACTTGATACCTCTATTACATCTGCCCTCCCAACTCCTCAACTGAATTCCTGGGAAACACAGCTCAGGTATTCATCTCAGTCTCCTCCAGGCCTTGTGAGCTGCTCAACATGCAGAAGCATTTCAATGAAGAATGAATGAATACATGTTGGAGCATTAAATGAGAAATAAGAAATGCACTTTGAGAAGATCAATGAAAAGTGCCAACACCATGATGAGTTGAGTACAGTCTACAAAGTTCTGAATATAGTGGCAGGAAATAAGCAAATGCCTTCCACTGACATCACGCTTGAATTTTCAGCAAGTTCAGCAGTAAGGTCCAGAGATGCTAGATTACTTGGCTAAAAATATTTTGTTTCATAATTTCTGAAATTATTGCCTGTGTTATCTAAATTGGCTTCAAAAATAACCCTGAGCTTTTCAGATTTAAGTATTACCATTTCCCAAAAAAGAAACTGAGGCCCAAAATATCAAGCAACTCATGGAAGACTCAGTTCTGTAACTCAGGAACCTGCCACTGGTGAGAAGGGCCTCGCTGCTCCTATGGAACAACTTCCTACAGCACAGAGAGCACCCGGACAAAACAGTGCAGCACCTGAGTGATGTGAGGCAGGAAAACTGCAGCGACAGACTGAGAAGGAAACGCTCCTGGGAGTGAGAAGAAAGCCTCCAATAGGAAGCAGTTCTACTCTGAACTCAATAGTCTAGACAGAGTCATTCTGATGAAGGACAAAATGAGAGGGGCTGCCTGGAGATGCCGAGACAACTTGGAACAGTGTTGACCCCAAAATGCGGCATGGTGTGCAGCCTTCACGTTGCTGACTGTTATACTGTGGATCTGTCGAAGTCTGTCCTTCCACAGAAGAAGGATTGATAACATATAGTAGGGTGCAGTTACAGCACCAATCAAAACCTGATAAACAGTGCAGTCTGGACCCAGGACAGACTACATTTACTACATATGAGATCTTCTTTCTCCCTCTCCCTCTCTCTCTTTCTGTCTCTCTGGGAGTACATAGGCCCTCTGGCAGTTAAAAGGAAAAAAAATCGATATCAGATAATTTTCCTGCCACCTAAATAAGTATCAACACTTAGAACCAGAATCACACTCTATAGCCCCTCATTTATATATATATATATATGTATATATATATATATATATTTTTTTTTTCTTTTAAGAGAGAAATTTTTACTATAGGGCATGCATGCTCACCAGAGAAACAGAGAGAGAGAGAGAGAAACAGACAGTGAGAAAGTGGTTGCCATGCCACAATCCTTTCTCCTCCATTCTTCTCCCGGGATTTTAGGCATGCATACACATGTGCCTGGTGTGAATTTCAAGCTGGTCGTTCCGGGACTTGAACTGCAGTCGATTACATGGGAGTCCAGCAACATAACCATTATGCCATCTGCTGGCCCTAGTCTCTCATGTCATTTTTTATTTATTTATTTTTTTTTTGTGGAGAGGTTTTCACTGTAGAGCACGTGCGCTCGCCGGACAGACAGAGAGAGACAGACAGACAAAAAGCGAGAAATCACCCCCCAGGGGGGATGGTCACGCCACAATCCCTTCTCCTACATTCTCCTTTTGGGATCCTGGGCACGCACGCACACGCGCCCGGCGTGAGTTTTAAGCCACCGGGTCCGGGACGCAAACCGTGGTCGACTACGTGGGAGTCCAGCAACATAGCCATTACGCTAACTGCTGGTCCCTCTCATGTCATTTTTAAAATTCAGTTTATTTATTAATTTTTTCCATGAGAGACACAGAGAGACAGACACCGCCATCGGGGTCCCCAGTCCCAGCCAGCGAGGACCACGGGTTTCCATGCACCTGGTATGCAAAGTTCCTAGGATATGAACCCAGGATCTTCCCTGTGGGTCCAGCTACTTCACCGCTGTCTGACCACTCAGCCCCACCCATTCACGTCTAGTCACTTGTCAGTCAGTCAGCCCATTTGCGAGTACTGCTGTTGAGACTACCCAGATTGATTTTTCCCCACGCATTATGTGCCACAGAGCCATGCAGCTGGAATCACTGTATTGCAGAAATGGCCTAATAGGTGTTTTATTCAGTAACACTGCTTCTCCATTTTTATTACAGTGATATTGTGACATTGGACAAGAAGAGGTGGTAAGAGTCTGCCATCGTAAAGAAATAAAGGATCAGTTACATCAAATTACCTTGCAAGTTGAAGTAATGGAATTAATTCCCTCCCCTCCAACTTAATGTGAGGCTCCTGATCCTATCGTGTCTTTTCAACGGCTCATACTGTCACACGGTGGAAGCGAAGCTATAAGCACATATTCTAACACAGCAGCGTGACGAGCCACGGCCTTGAGTCCAGGGAGGAAATGAACAGTGTGAATGAATCGCCATTCTTCTTCCTTCCCGCACCAAATTGTGAAGAATATTTAGTGCTAGTCAGACACCATGCGAGATCTGTCTCTTTTAAAAAATAATAAAGTGGGTATAAATTTTGTAAGATTATCATCCCAACTTTGGAGACTTTCAAATTGCTGCAGTTGTAAACTGACTTGGATGTAAGTGACAATGTCAAAGAAAATTGTCCTTTGATGGGGAAATAAAATCGGCACCAGGTGTGGGGTGGATGAGAACAGGATCCAGTGGATCAACCCACTGAAACGGGAGTTCAAAATCATGAAACTGTGGACCAATATTTAAGTGTCAACCCACCAGCTTCGAAGTATGACGACCACAACAAAATCAGCCACACAGTATTATAAACAAACAAGAAAGCATATTTATTGAAAGGGCATAGCCCTCCAAGACTGCTTCACTTTTCTGGTGACACAAAGTGGCACATGGGACAAAACATGCTTGGTGTGCAGCCTCTTACTCCTTGAAGCAAGCTGTGGGCTGTGACTTGAAGAATCTGTGCTTTCAGCAAATGACCCTTTTCCAAAACAAAACTTGTATTGCTTACAATGTTTTTAGGTTGATTTAGTTTTTCTCTGAGTGAGCAAGTGAGAGAGCTGGAAGGGCACTAGCCCCAGCTGAGTGTGGAACCTGTGTCTAGTACCAGCCCCAGTTCGTGAGCCCATGCGCCCTGAATATTGAGGGAGGTGTATGGACTCGAACCTGGAGCCCTCCACGGGGATACCTCACAGAGACTGCATTTTGATCACTGTGCTGCTGTCTGGCCCTGATCATCATGTTTATATAAATTATTGCTGTGCATACTATGGGTTTAATATGAAATTAATAATTCCATGTAGAAGAATCATTGTGTATTAACCTGAAAACATGTTGAACGGAAAAACAAAATTTTCATTAATAAATGGCAATGATCTTGGCCATGAGAGCAACAGCATTATTTTAACGTTTTTTTTAATCCATCAGACACTGAGTCTCGACACATGAAGGATTGTGAGTAAATAAAATGCTTTGAAAAAAATGGTCAAATAGGTCACACAAAATGATGTTTAGTGCGAGTTTTGAAAATTATAATTTCCCCAAACATGCAAGTACTGAACAGAAGCCTCAGTATTTGAAAAGGGACTTTCAGGGATCCAGCAGGTGGTGTTGTAGTTAAGGCACCAGACTCTCACATGGCCGACTATGGTTCAAGTCCTGGACCTAGCAGCATGCTTTCTCACTTTCTCTCGCTGGTGAGCACACATACAAATTAAAAAAAAATAATAATTGGGACCAGGAGCTGGTGTAATGGTTACATTGCTAGACTCCCAAATAGCCAACCATGGTTCAAGTCCTGGACACAGTAGCTTAAAACTCACGCCAGGAGCTTAAAACTCACACTGGCTGCATGTGTGTGAGTGACCAAAATCCAGAGAGGAGAATAGAGGAGAAAGAATTGCAGCACGGCTATCCCCCTTGGGGGTTGATTTCTCACTTTCTGTCTTTCTGTCTCTCCAGTAAGTGCACGCACCCCACAGCAAAAATCTCTCTCTAAAAAAATAATAGTGATAATAATAATAATTAATAAAATTAAATAAATATAAAACAAGAAAAGGGTCTTTCAGCTTAAGATATGCAGTTTAATACCAAGTGTATTGTTTTTAAGAAAACTTTTAAATACATAATAAAGATGGGTCAGATGGTGGGACTTGATGTCTGCAAGACTGACCACATGGGAAGGTTCCATGTTCATGGCTGAAGACCTCCCTGAGTGTGCTGGGCTGCTCAGAAGGCTGAGGCAAGAGGGTCAAGGCACAGGAGATCCTCTCCAGAACACCACACTTGCCACACACACATACACATGCACACACACACACACACACACACACACACAAAGTTTACTTAACATCTGTGTCTGAGAAACACCATATATGCATACTTTTCTGAAAGATGATGCACTCACTAAAACACTACGTTGTGGTAGGTAAATGGGTCATAATTTGGGAGCATGGCTGCAATATCTTTGTCAATTTCCATCCTGGCTAATTCTGAGCATGTAACTAGTAGAGATCTTTATTTTCTCCTTTTTATCTTACCTTACTTCAAAACTTTAGTTATTTTTAGTTAGAGACTGTAATTCCTAAGTCACCGGTGAAGATGTAAAATTCAAACTGGAAAGATAATGGTAAGGGACAGCAGTTTAAATGAAATTAGCCAAAGGCACAATGAGACTCTCTGCCCTGCACATCTGGCTTTGCTGTGATCTCGTTAATTAGAATTTATCTTATTAAATGGCAACAAAACAAATGCTGGTGAGAGGATGCAAGCTCTGAGGAGAGTCCCAAGGATGTGGAATGGTTCCAGAGGTCAGTAAGTGTGTGTGTGTGTGTGTGGCGGGGGGGAAGCGGGGGATGTGTGAGAAAATAAATGCCATTAGGTGAAATTTGTAACACTAGACTGATGTTTGAAAATATTTTCGGAAAGTTTAACTATGAGATGTATGGGGGAAACAAACAAGCAAGGAAAGAAACAAACAAACACAAGTCTTCTTATGTCCCCAAAACTTTTCCATCCCCCTTCACAGTCTAAGGTGTCCATTTTCATATATTGGTACATGTCAACTCACAGAGTCCAAAAATCAAGAACATTTCAAAGTCACTTTAATTGCCAAAGAAGAGCAAAATGATAAAGAACCCACCAAAGGCAATAAAAATTAATTCTACCATTTATCTATTGGGTTGTTGGAAAGGTCATGACAAAATTTTCTGTTTTTCTATGCAAAAATGCATCATGACTTTTTCTGACAACCAAAATTATTGACTCTGAAGAATTACCACTCTGCAGCATTTACTGAATGAAATTTACATTTTCAGTGGGATTTCTCTGTGACTCCATTTTCAGCATATTGTTTTAGGTAATTAAAATAAGTGGTGACCTAATGGCATACTATTGAGAAGCACAATGCAATAGACTAAGTGTTTCTGCACACCCTGCCCCAAACTCACTTGTTGGAATCCTAATTTCCAAAGCCATGGCTTCGGGAGGTGGGGTCTTTGAGAGGTGACTAGTACATGAGGACCAAGCCCTCAAGCAGGGGATTCCTCTTCTGGTAAAAGAGGCCCAAGGGAGGTCATTCACCCCTTTTACCAAGTGGGGATACAGCAAGAAGACCTCATCTATGAACCAAGAAACGGACCATCATCAGATATTCAAGCTGCTAGTACTTTGATCTTGAACTTAACTTCTAAAACCATGCAAAATAAATTTCTGTTGTGTAAGCCACAGAATTCATGGTATTGTGTTATAGTAGTCAAACAAAGACAGAGTTGAGATTCAAGTCGACTTCAGTTGGAAACCCAGTATAGCAAGATGCTGTACGTCGTACCTTGGGAATGTTAATTAAAATAGTTCAACTATAGTTCCTTTTCTTTGAGAAGGAACTAAAAATACCCATTTTGTGGCACTGTTGAAAGAAGTACATGATCCACATAAAGTACTTGGCACAAGGACTTAGGAATCAATAAATCTGAACTGCAACAGAAGCTCAATGAGGCAGGAATATTTTCATCTTTTTTTTCTTAGCTTATTTATTTGTTTTTATTCAAACAGATGCATCCTAAACCAGGTTGTTTGTTTGTTTGTTTTTTGTCATAATCATATGTGCTCACCAGAGAAAGAGGAGCGAGAAAGAAAGAGAATAAAAATGAGAAATCACCACTCCAATGGTTATGGCCACACCACAATCCTTTCTTCTTCATTCTCTTCTCTGGATTTTGGGCATGCACACACATGCACCCAGCATGATTTTCAAGCTGCTGGTCTGGGACTAGAACCATGAAGTTGATTGTGTGAGATCCAACACTTTAAAATCTACACCAGCTGCTGGCCATCCATGGGGTTTTTATGCTTTGATCCAACCCTAGCCACAGCCAACCAGGGTCATGAGCCCAAGATTCTGGGAGAAGGGATTGTGGTGTGGCCATCCCCACTGGGGGGTGACTTTTTGCTCCCTGTCTAGGTCTCCCCCCACCTCTCTGGCAAGCACATGTGCCCTATTAAGAAACTCTCTTTAACAAAAATAATAACTCTCTTTAAATAAAATAATAATAACAAC
The DNA here is from genome assembly GCA_026018925.1 of Tupaia tana. Classification (NCBI taxonomy): domain Eukaryota; kingdom Metazoa; phylum Chordata; class Mammalia; order Scandentia; family Tupaiidae; genus Tupaia; species Tupaia tana. Next base: position 9,282,344 of record JAKSZU010000006.1, read on the forward strand.
ATAGCAATAATAAAACACACTCATTTTCCTTTTCAACAAACACTGACTAGGTGTTAATAATAAATTAACTTAGTGTTAATAATAAAATACCTGGTTAATAATAAAGCATCCAATTAATTTATTATTAACACTCAGTCAGTGTTTGCTGAAAAGGAAAATGAGCACATGATTTGAGGATGTTTAGCCACTGGAAACTAAATACATGATTACTTTGTCATCTTAAATATATACGGTAGAGTAGCCATCCACAAATATTACATATAGTGCATCTTTTTTTTTAATTTTAGAGTGATTTTTGCTATAGGCTCCATGTGCTTGCTGGAGAGAGAAAGGCACAGAGATAGAAAGCAAAAAATCCCCCTGGGTGTATGTGTATGGGAGTAGTCACACTGCAATCCCTTCTCCTCCAATCTCCTCTTGGAATTTTGGGCATGCACGCACATGCACCTGGCTCAAGTTTTAAGCCACCAGGTATGAGACTTAAACTGTGGTCGACTAAGTGGAAGACCAGTGACATAACCAGTATGCCATCTGCTGGTCCTAGCACATCATTTTTTTTTTTTCTTTTTCTTTTTTTTGAAGAGGTTTTCTCTATCAGGCGTGTGTGCTCACCAGAAAGAGAGACAGAAAGTGAGAAATCACACCCCCCCCCCCCAGGTGGGTATAGCCATGTCGCAATCCCTTCTCCTCCATTCTCCTCTCAGGATCTTGGGCACACACGCACACGTTTCTGGCGTGAGTTTAAGCCACTGGGTTCGGGACTCAAACTGCGGTTGACTACATGAGAGTCCAGCGACATAGCCATTACACTAACTGCTGGTCCCCTAGCACATCATTTTTAAAGATGGATCCTAGCATTACTACACTGTAAAACAGAAGAAACTGAAACATGTAAGATGAGGTTGAGTAAGTGGAAAGTAGATTGAAAACCAATCACTTCAATCAGGGGCTACAAAGCCAGAATCATAAACGTTCAAATCAGGAAAAGACAACTTGGAAGAAGAGGGATTTGACCATGGAAGAGGTTGGTTTGACAGTAATTATTAAAATGCCAATGCTGTCTTATCCTGCCACATTGCTTATGGCTCAAGACAAATATCTACCAACTGGCCTTAGAGGAAATGAATACCCTATCATAATCTACCCAATCTATTGTGCAGTGGCAAGTAATGAGGGGAAAATCTTTTTGGTTTTGACAGCTCTGTGGCCTGAGTATTGGTTTATTTCTCATTCCACTGACGCTCACAGGTTGAATTACTCTCTACAGAATCATTAAGAACAAGGGGTAGAGTGCCCTACCACTTCTTCTCTCTTCTGTTATAATGGAATGCGTAAATAACAAGCTATTCAGAGATGTCTTCCAATTTACGTGTTACAGTCATGTATTTCTATCTCTTGAGAATAAATGAAATATTTTTATTTCATAACAATGGCACATTCATGGGTACTTCACTAATAAAGAAGACTATGCAATCTTCCTGTTACAGGCATGAGTTTGATGTCCTGAATTATTTTGTCATCTTGTTATTTTCAAATGATTGCAGGCTTATTTTGAATTGTTAGGCAGCAAATAAAAAAGCTTTTATAATCTCTTAATCTTTTCTGTTGAGTTTTCACTATATAACACATAATAAATATTAAAATTATGATTTTATATATGAAGTCTTGTACCATTTAATCACTGAACACGTGAGTGTTGGCTAGTGTCATAAACAGTCTTCAAAAAAAATTTCCCACTACTTATGTTGCCTGATTTACTTAAATACTTTCCACGTCAATTACACATATCCGTTTACTCTTTGTGAATATCTATAATTTACTTTAAGATATTTAGCATGGGAGGGCCATTAGGTGGCATAATAGTTAGGGTGCTGGACTCCCACACGGTCAATTACAGTTTGAGTCCTGGACCTGGGATCATTCTTTCTCACTTTCTCCTCTATCTCTCTCTGGTGAGTGCACATATCCTATAGCAAATTTTAAAATAATTATGATAATGGTGATAATAGTTTTTTTAAAAAGGATATTTAACATTATAGGATAATATTGCCCGTGTGTTAGTTTAGTCAGGGGTCAGTAAACTCGGCAAAGAGCCAGACAGTACATATTTTTGTTTTGTTTTCCAACTACCCAACGCTGCAACTACCCAACACGGCCATGGTCTCTCCTCAGCCCTGAACTGCCCAACACTGCCGCGCTCTCAGCCAGCACAGACCATGGGTACACGACCACCCCCGGCATGCTCAGTGAAATGTAACACCCAAACTAGTGTTCTGTGTTCCAATGACACTTCATTTAAAGACACTAAAGTTTGAACTTCATATAATTTTTACATCATGGAATATTATTCTTTTGAAATTTTCCAATACTAAAAAAACTGAAAATCAATCATATCTCATAGGCTACAGAAAAAAACAGCAGCAAGTTGGATTTGGCTACTGGCTTTATTTGCAGACCCCTAGTGTACACTATGCTGCAGATTATGTCAGCTGCCCTAGGGAGGATGCCTTGCTCAGGGACTGGCCAGCCCCATTCCAGTTAGAAGCCCCTTCTTCCAGGGGGGTTACTGCAAGATGATTGCCTCTTTATAGTTCATCAACAGCAGATATTGATGATTTACATTATAATAAATTTTCATGGGTGAAATTCTTGGCTTATTAGCACAATTTAGATGTTAGAACTCTATAACTGAAACTGACGGGCTAAAGGGTGTACAAACACAAGAGGTGGATGTGAATGCCAGTTGTGGGGTGTGTGGAGTGGGGCCTGGGGAAGAACATTTGGAAGAGGGATACGAAGACAGCATTGTTGAGACAGAGAGGTAGTGTTGTTATATTTTGATCAACTTGACCAGGGAGAAATGTTCATATATTGAAATGATCACCTTGTAAGCTAAATAATGTAATTGTATGTATTAAAAAAATGTAAAATAAATAAATAAATAATTAAGATAATAAATAAAAAGAAACTATTACAACATCCTTTTCAAAAAAAAAAAAGGAAAAGAAAAGAAAAAAAAAAGAAATGAGCTCTCATTAATGATATCAGTGATACTCAGAGCCAGAGAAGGCCTGACTTTTGTTTTTTGTCTGTCTGTCTTTACGATTTTTGCCATAGGGCAGTGTGCTCCCGGGAAAAAGACAGAGAGACAGTGAGAGGGAAAGTGAGAAATCACCCCTTAGGTGGATGACCACACTACAATCCCTTCTCCTCCATTCTTCTCTTGGGATTTTGGGTACACATACACACATGCCTGGCATGATTTTCAAGCTGCCAGGTCTGGGACTCGAACCATGTCTGGCCATGTGGGAATCCAGCACCTTAACCACCACACCACCTGGTGGCCCCTCAGAGCCAGTTTTCAGCCCATTTTTGGTAGTTCAGGTTAAGCATCTGCTGATGCTAGGGGAGGTCAGAAAGAGCAGAACCCTGACAGTAATTACATGTCGACCAGAATGGACAACTAGTATTTCACAACTGAGATGGCTGTACCAGTGCGTAACAGCTGAAGATCAGCCTCACCTCGGGCTGGATCTGATCCCACAGACAGCCTGAGGGACTCTTTTGTGCTTGCTCAAAGATAAACATTTGTCTGAGAAATGTGCGCAGTGCAGACACAGTGGGATCTGGCCTGAGAATTGTTTTCACTGTCACCTGTTATACAGGGGTAGTTAGGAAGTGTCTTACCCTTACCTAATTATAACCATTATAGGTTCCATTGCATTGCCGAAGGAAAAAAAGTTGTGCCTCAACATGTTTAATTTAATTTGCAAACGTTTGATCTCAATTCACAGTTCCTGAATAAAATATTTGCTGAGTTCCTTTTATGCGCCAGACTTAGCTCTAGACACAGTGTCAGAAAAAAAAAAAAAATGCAGATATGGACCCTGCCCTAACATTGTCAGTGTAGGAGAGGAGACAGAAAAGAAGAAAGGAAGATGTATTAAACATCCTTCGGTGTTGTGTAAGTTCAGCACCATGTACAGATCCCGTGTGCCAGGTGGAGTCCTAAGTGCATGACAGGGATCAACCCATTCAAAACCCCCACTTTATGAGGTAAATCTGTTAAGATTGTCATTTTTCAGATGAGGAAACTGAGAGACAGAGAGATTACAGAATCCCGCAAAGTAATATAACCTTAAAATGCTGGTTTTGATTTCTACTCCAGGCAGTTTGATACTAGTCTCTGCTCTTAACCTCTGCACGTCAGGGTGGTGGAATGACTTTGGAGTAGGGAGTGAGGTTTATTTAAATAAGTGGCCAGAGAAGGCCTGACTTCCTCTCTCCCTCCTTCCCTTTCCTCCTTTCATTTATCTAATTACTTTTTTCTGAGAGAGAGAGAGAGAGAAAGAGACAGGAACCACGCCCAACCCAGCAGGGTCTTCACTTCATGATCCATCCTGTCGCAGTCAGCCCAGATCAGGACATAGAACCACACCTGGCATGCTTAGGAAGGTCCCAGGATATGAACCCAGGAACTTTCTCATGTTGGTCCAGTTGCTTTACTGCTGTGCCATTGCTCAGTTCCAGGAGAGACTCTTCTTAGCAGGCATAACTTAAGTGAAATCTGAAGGACAGGAAGGCGTCAACCATGAAAAAAAACCAAGCATTCCAAACAGAACATGGGCTATGGTTTATCTTCCCCTCAAATTCAAGTGTTGAGCAATTATCAAGTAATGAAGAGGATAAAACTTGATCTGACTATGACATCAAAAGGTAAGGCCTTTGTGAAGAAATTAGGATTAAGGAGACTAGGGAAGGGCCACCATGACTGAGTTCTAGTGGGTTTGTTTATAAGGAAAGGGAAGGGGAACAAAACACAGATGCCTGGAAAGCGGCTTAGCTCTGCCCTCTCCCTCATGCTGCCACTGAGGCCCTACAAGACTCCTACCAGATGTGGCCCCTGGACCTCAGAGCTCTAAACCATGCGCTGAATTAACCGCTATTTTCTATAACTCACTCAGTTTTAGGTATTTTCTGTCAACAACACAGTAGCAGACTAAGACAGCACGCCTAGCCTCCTGTGTCTGGAAGATTTCTTTGTTCCTAGAGGAGAAAGGAGGCTGATATGTCTGGAACGTAGGAAGCCATGCTTAGGATTTTAGCTCCTTTTCCAAGGCGAGGAAAGGTATTGCAGGGTTTAAGGTAGGGGAGTTCCAGATCAGAATTAATCTTAAGAGTGACTCCAGAGACCGTATTGGGATTGGAAAATGGGACAGAGGAGGCAAGACCATGAAAGGGGAGACTATCTAGGGCTTATTGAGGATCAGAAGCATCATAGGCTGAGAGCAGAGTACATGTTGGAGAAAGACCTGGCATAGCCCATGCAGGAAACAGTCTCAACCATGGTCCCAGCCTAAGCCTCCATGAAATCTTCATAACGCTGAGCAGAAATAACTATATTTCCCATAGTAAGGCAATGCATTATTTTAAAGTAAATGACAAACTTCTTTTTTGTCTTGATCTTACTCCTTTCTCTGTATGGAGTGCTGGAAATGAATAGGGGACTTCATTTTAATACAAAAAATGTTTCATCCTTATCCAACTGAGACACACATAATTTCATTTAAAACACTGCAAAAACAATGGAGTATCACAACAAAGTTTAAAGTAAGAACTGTCAAGTATAATTCATTATGCAGATTAATTATTTTTGGAAAAATAAAGCTTCAGAGGATTTATAAATGGATTTGATCATTTATTCTAAGTTATAAACATTATCATTATTTAAGCATAATTAATAGGCTCATTTCTTATCTTTTATCTGTTATTACAACATTCTGTGCTATTATTAAGTGGAATGAAATGTATCATAATTTATTTTTTAATTGATTTGTGTAATATATATATATATATATATATATATATATATATACACGTGTGTGTGTGTGTGTATATATATATAAAATATATCATAGGCATGCATGCACAGAAAGTGAGAAATCACCCCTAGGGGGAATGGCCATGCTACAATCCCTTCTCCTCCATTCTCCTCTTGGGATTTTGGGAATGCATGCACACACACTTGGTTTGAGTTTTAAACTGCCAGGTCCAGGACTTGAATCGCAGTGGACAACATGGGAGCCCAGTGACATAATCATTATGCCATCTGCTAGTCCTTAATTTTACTTTTTAGAAGAGAGCTACAACCTTTGTAGAACTGCCACTAGGTATGGCAGTTTTACTTTTCAAGCAAGCAGCTGTAGATCAGGTCTGACACACACCGTCATAACACTAAGCACTGGGACAGTGTGGTCAGGTTCACATCTCGAACACTGCTTGGTCATGGTAGGAACTGGTTGGCACGAGTCAGAGTAGGGGCCAGAGCCCACAGAGAGACAGAGATAAGCAAGGAATCCTAGAAGCATGAACCAGATAGAGGTAGGGATAAGGAGGAGATGCGAAAGAAGTCAGAGAGGAGGGTCACTGGCTGTGGGAGCAAAGGAAGGAGTGAAAGGGCATGCCCCCCGCCTGTTTCTAGGCACCTGAGAGGACGCCCGAGTCATCCGGGGCCTCAGAGTGTGGATGACTAGAGAAGTTTGGGGGCGAGAAGGACATGAGATTCCTCATGCATGTGATGTTCAATGTGTCCTTAGGGCATGAGCAGTTGAATTAAAGGCCTAAAGGACTGAAGACAGTACTAAGCCAAAACTTTGCAAATATTCAGCATTTATGTGAAGACAGGCAGAGATAACATTCCTCAAGGATATAGTGAGAGGAAGAGAAAGGGGCCAAGATGAAAGGAATACTTAAAGGGCAAGAACAGAAAGTGAAATTCCCAAAATACCGTGGCCCACTTCCCTTTCCTCTTGTCGCCAAACCTCTAAATTCTTGCCAGGTAGACATATGTACAGTCCAAGAACTTCTTCCCAAAATGAAAATATGGGCTTCAGCATTCTAATCTGTACCTGGTCTAAGAATTTTAATTAATTCTTTATGAAGCTAAAATGTAAATGTGAGCATGAAACAAGCGCAATGCACCAGAGGGTACATTTAATCAAACCCCAGGGCTGGAGTCTCTCGTTGGTTCGGCTTCATTCCTTTACAGCAGAAGTTAGGGGCTTCATAGCAACTCCATTTCATTGATCTTGGAAGCTCTGTCCAAATGTTGGGTTTTAAAATGTTTATGCAGGTTTACATGTATGTGTCTAATTTATCAATATAAATTAAAAATTAAATTTTGATTTAAAGATTTAGTGTTTGAGGGTGACTGCCCCTCTGCTAAGGAGTTTACAGTGTACTATGGGCCAATGATTTAATCAAATCCCTGTTTGCTATTAATATGAGTGTCTGGAAAATAGCCTAGGCTGAAAAGTTGTCGCAGAAGGAAGCACAGGTGTGAGCGCTTTTAGTCTGCACCATGCAGCCGTGGTGACACTGTCTAGACTGCCATCCTTGCTTTCTGTTACCTGTGCCCTCATGGACTCCAACAGCCAATAGAGATAGCAGCTGAACAGAAGGCTATTCTAGATGGAGTCCCCTCAGATCACAGGAAATTTTTGAAAAATGCAACAGTGACACATAGCTCAGGAAAAGAAGAGATAAGACTCTGAAGTAAGAATCTGATCGAACAACTGAGCTGAAAAGAGAGAAAGGCCCTGGCAAAGAAAGTGAGCTACTCGGCAATTGGAGGGTTTAGGCTTCAGTGTAAACCTCCCATGCTGAGAGACTACTTAAGAAGTTAGTGAAGAGGGAATCTGATAATTCAGTTACTCTAGAAGGATTATCTTTGTTTCACTGATATTTTAAATAATCAAATGGTAGCTATTTCATTAACCAGATGCTCCTTTTAGGTAGTCTGTGATTATCTGAGATCTGTTCATCATCATAGCATAGTTTTTTATGGTGTGTAAATGAATTGTCAAAATTCTCAGAGAGGGGTTTTAAATAATCATGGGTGACAAGTGGAGATTTCTTCACTTTATCTGAAGGGACCACAGGCTTTCTGGGTTTCCATTTCTGTATTAATAAGGCCTAAGTCCCCATCAGGAAGTACTGTAAGAGGACCCCAGCATTACCCCATAGGCTAGGAGCCTTCCATGCAGAGAATTCCATGATCTGATGGCCAGGACAAGGACTGCATTTTGACTAGTCTGCTGGTGCTCAGGATAAATGTGTGTGAAGGACAATTAATCCAAACTGGCTTGACTGACAGTCTAATGATGGTATCAAATTGGTCAACAGACAGCCTGCACAAAGTGATTACACTAATCTCTCAAGGAATTTCTATACATTCAACATCTATATTCTACATTGAACTAAACCGCTACTGTTCTGACAAACAGAATTAATGTTGATGAGTTCTGTGTGTGATTAAAATGCATGAGGACAAAATTTTACTCACTTAATTAACTATTGAATAGTACCTAATCTACATACTAGAACTCAAAAAGTACGCATACATATATATCTTGTACACACATATAAGAATGAAAGCATAAGAAAATACGAAGAGGAGTATTATGGAAAGTAAGTACAGAATTTTTGTTATAAATCTTGTGAAATATATGACAAAAGCATTTGCATGTGTGTGTATTATATATATAAATCTAAATATATATATGTGTGTGTGTGTGTATATATATATATATATATATATATATATATATATGTATACATATACATACACATAGTTTTTGCTATAGATATTATGTTTAAATCAGTGTATGGCAAGTAATCATAGGGGTCAGATCGATTTGCTCACTTTTTCCAGCAGGTGTACAGTGTTTCTACAACCAGGATACCTGTGTGCTACCAAAACTATGTTATTTACTGAAAGCAAGATGCTCTTACAGTGCCCTTAACTGAGTTTTGAAGACTCAGAATGCAGTACAGAGTGTGGGGCCACATAGTCAAATCTGCCTTGCTCCTGCAGTATTAAACAGCAAGTATACTAAAAAGATCTTAGCCCTCATCCTAAGGTGTATTGAGCAAATATTATGTTCGAGGTACTACTTTCAGTTGTCTCAGGAATTTGGAGTGAAATAAAACACTCTCTCTGCTTTCAGGGAGCAGAAAGATAATTACAATGGACTATTTAGTAAATAAATGACTTTTAGTCTTTGGGTCTGATAGAACCAACTTTTCTAGGTTTATTTATTTCTTCCATAAGTAAGAAATAGTGCAATCCCAACAAGGTCTTGATGCCATGATCCACACCCTGCCTCAGCCAGTCCTGAATCATGGACAGTCATGCATATGTTCAGTGTACACAGGGAGGTCTTCAGATATGAATCTAGAACATTCCCATGTCAGTCAGCCTCAAAGAATGTCATATTTTACCACTGCACCATTATCTATCCTTCTTGATAAAGCCAATTTTTAAAAAAGACTGGATTCGAGTTATGTATCTGAATATCTTGACTATCTGCCCAAGAATTAGCATTTGGAATAAAGATACAAAATCCAATTTTGTAAGAATCCAGCATCTTTGATCAAAATCAATTAGTAACTAAAATAGTTAAGAAGGAGCAAAGGACTTTTATCCTAGAGGGAGAAAATTTTAAAAATGATCTCCTAAGGCATCCTCACAGAATCTTAAAGGCCCGTACACAGAGTCGTAAGAACGCTAATACTGGATCCTCATCCCAAAGCCTCAGCGGTTCCCCTACAACTTTTGCATCTTTCATGAAGAGAGTATGAAAGAAGAAAGGAAAGATTTTGATCAAAACTTTCAGCATGCTGTTTTAATAGCAATGACTAGGAGACAAGACATAGTCAAACTCATTTGGAATTAATTATCTGAGAAACCTCAATAGCACTCAGCCCATCAATCTTGTTCAGGGCTGACCTCAGAGGACCACCTACAAAGGTGTGAAGACAGCTCACACTTCAGAATAATTCCATGCAAGGCCTGGGCTGACATTCACTACAAGAAGATTAATTAAGAAGACTTCTCAGAATACAGGTGCCTACCTAATGAGAGCTGAATTGACACATACTATTTTTCACTTAAGTCAAGAAGCAGATGACAGAGAGTACCAGATGGTTAGCTTTAACATGGGTGTGATGAAAATATGAGGGAGTGCCTCTCAGTCCCCACCTGGTAGAGTGCTGAAGGCACCACAGTCACACGGATCCTGGACCCACGCTTGCCCTGGGCGTCAACAATGCAGCTCAAGTCTTGGGTTCCAGATCATAGCACACATTAGTGGAGGTCACCTAGGTTTAGACTGAATGTGTCGGTCTTAGAGGGATCCACTTACATGTACTCCAGCGGCCATGCTCTAACCTCTAGCCCTGTGATTACGTAACCGACAAATTGACTTGTGCTCACATCTAAATGAATATCTTGTTCCTCTGGAGAGCCATGTCAGCCTAATGATGGTACAGCCGTGGTAGTGTAGTGGTGGCTCAAAGTTAGGGAAAGGGCAAAAGCTGCCCCCATAAAGTACATTGCCCTGACCCCTTCCCTGAAACCAACTGGAATGAAGAAAATAATATAATCACATAATAAAACAGGAAAATGTCTTCAATGTAAACACAAACCCATGACGAGACACAAACCCAACATGCTTCCCCTCAAAGGAAGATTTCATTGGAATGAAGTGAGAGAATATTGAGTGTCTCAACCAATGATCTATTTCCTAACGATTAAGATAGAGAAACTGTCTGAATATGAAGTCTGAGGGGAAAGAAAGAAAAAAAATCAGCCATGAGCTTTTGAGGAGCTGACATTTGTCAGTGGTGGAGGAATAAATCATCTCCAAACAGCCTGATGCCTGTAAGGGGCAAATGCTGCACTGACCCACTGCCAGCGTGATTGGCTCCTCTGCCTGAACACATGTCTCCCATCCAGGGAATGCTACAGATCCTGTGTGGAGAAGCAGCATGTGTTTGGGAAGCCCACCAGCTGAATAGCTACCCCAACCCAACTCCATTCTTAAGCAAATATTCAAAGGCTATTACAAATAAACAAGAATAACTATTGGAATAGAGAAAGATTATAATATTATGAAGTGGAAAAGGGAGATAGTGACACAGTGGTAACACAACTGGACCCACATGGGAAAAGTCCTGGGTTCACATTCCGGGACTCCCATGAGCACTCTGGGTACCTGTGATCCAGGTGGACTGAGGAGTGAAGACCCCTTTGGGATCCCTATATCTCCCTCATATGTCTCTCTATGGAAGAAATACATGAGTTAATTTTTTAAAGTGGAAAAAGCAAAAAGCAGGTGAGAGAAATCATTCAATAAGCTGCAGAACAGTATAAATAGCCAGACCTTACTAATGTAAAAATGTATGTTAATATAGGCATATAAATAAAATAACATCTGCGATGAGACACAGGGACATATAAAAGGTATGTATCTGAGCAGTGAGCCAGAACACGAATGTGAAACTTGTATCCGAAGTTACTCACACAGGTGAATCATTCTGGTCCTCTTAAAATAGTCTTTAAGAAAGATCAGAGTTGAGCTTTACCTGCAGAGAGTGGACACCCTGTGCAGCTGCTTCACCCCTGAACATTTGGCCTGTCTAGCTTCTTTCCTGCTCCCAACCCAGCTCACCAGTTTTGCATTCACAACCCCCCCACGCCCTAAATCACTCTGAACATGCCATGCCTTTTGATAGCCAGCAAATTCCCCTCTACCTTTCCCTTGACAGACAGATTTTAGGGTCCTCCATGCCCCCATGCTGTCTGTTCATGCCTCTGTGTAATCCCTCCCTCTCAATGTGCATCTCACCAACACAACATGGCAAAGTCATTCCTGTGATAACACTATGACATAGACAGTTTCTGAATGAACAATGATCAACTTGGGATATTTTAGCTTTCTCATGGATTTATCAGAATATTCAATACTTGTCTAACTTACAATGCTTTTGACTTATTTTTAGTTTATGAAGATGAAACTTGTGTTGTAAGTCACCGAGCATCCGTATAAAAGACTTTGTGTTACTACAGACTTGCTGTGGAGACTCTCCTGGCTGGCTTGATGAAGGAAGCAGCCATATTGGAGCAGTCCACAGGGCTAGCAGCTAAACACGCTTTAGAATTCACTAGTAGCCTCTGAGAGCTAAGCACAGCCTCCAGCCTGGAACCAGCAAATAGCCCAGGCCCTCAGCTCTGCGGATCTGAATGACTTCTGTCAACCACTGAGTGAACTTGGAGGTAGATTCTTCACCAGTTGAGCCTTTCGGATGAAAACCCAACCCAGCTGACTCTTCATGGCAGCTGTGGGAGAGGCTGAACAGCAGACCCAGCTAATCTGTGCCTAGATCTCTGACTCACAGATGTGTGTTGTTTTAGGCCAAAACAAAAATAAAAACAAAACTCTGAAACCCTTTCCACTAGTATGATTGTTGAATCATGGTGGTAAATAGTCAGGGCAGGGTATAGGGATGAGAAGGACTTCTCAAGACTGCTCTCTAACACCTTTTAAAAGTCAAGTCTATCAAAGGAAAATTTACATTTAGTACATTTTAGTAAACTACAACTCTTTCTCTGTGCTGCTAATTCTAGGACATTAGTTATTTATGACACTAAATGATAACTCATATGTTCAGAATAAATACATGAGCATGATTAAATATATGTTTTAAATGGTCATATTTTAAAAACATAATAAATAGTTAAGTAGAATTACAGTTTCAAAATGTAAAAATATCCAGTGGAGAGTAATCCATTGTATTTTACTTCTAAGATAATATTAAATGTGCTTCAGATTAGTGAGGAAAGAGTCTTTAATGATTACCAAAGGAGGCCAACAAATCTCTACAGTGAAAGGCTTTAAATAAGAACAGATAGGATCATTCTGCAAAGGTTTAATTGTGGTTCTCTCCAGACATTGGGAGATATGGTTATTTCTAATAATTTTAATAAGATTAGTACTGACTCTTACTTATAAGCAACTGTGGATGTGCCCATCTGAACATATGCATAATCTGAACAGCATTATCTAAAATACAGAGGTGTATTTTTCTTGCATGATGGGGTCTGGAGTTGTTTGGACCAATGCTTTTGCAGTTGCTTCAAGGACACTGATGGCCAGGTCCCAGCCCCGTGGCTGCTTGCCATCCTGGGAGTTTGCTGGTCAGCTCAGGGCCACAAGCTGCTCCTGCAGTTCCAGGTATCCCTAGGTCCACATTGAGGGCAGGAATCTCAAGAAGAGGAAGCACATCCACCCACTTCCAGGAAATAAGAACTGTCTCAAAAACAAACAAACAAACAAACAAACAAACAAACAACAAAAACACCAGGCTTCTCCTTGTAATTGACAGAAGGAAGCCTTGTGGTTCACCTGGCTACAGAAAAGGTTGGGAAGGTCAAATTCATCTTTCCCATTTCTGTGGCAGAATTTACAAAGACAAAGGGTGGCTTAACTTGGCCAACCAACAGTGTCTGGCAGAGACTTGACAAGTTCAAAGTACTCTCATAGCTGTTGTTCTTCAAGAGCATTAGCAGCTGGAGTTAACTCCAGGCCCAGCTCCACCGTGGTGGGAATGCTCTCCTACTCAACACCGACTCTGGGAAAACTCTGGATGACACAAGCACATGGTTAGGATGTGTGTGTGTTTCTCAGCAGAATTTAATCATGTGAAAGCATTGCTTTTATTCAGTCTGGTAAAAGCACTTGTCAAAATGTCAAATAAAATAAGATAATGAACTAATACTGTATTTTAAAATTGTATACAATAATGCCAAACACTTCCTGAGTTATTGTAATTTATTTCTGCTGCTTGCTAAGAACATGCAGTGATCTGTGAAACCAATGTAGAAAGTTAAAAGTTATGCAGAAAACAAAAGGGGGTAGTGCAGAAAGAATTGCTTCCATCATTTAAAAAAATGGTAGACAAAGCATTCAGATTACTTTAAAAGAATGCAAATGATGCTGTCATTAAGTATATGGTTGGCTCCTTTCAAAATGGAGAGATTTTATACAGAACAATTACTTTAATAATAAATTCAAGTTTTGTTAGCTAAAACATTTTATAAGGAAACTTTTGTTTGAGTATGTTGAAAAGACAAGGGGCCAGCTCCATGACCTGCTGACTGAAGCAGGCAGATCCCACACAGCCAACTGTGTGGTTCAAGTCCCAGACCCTGTGATTTGATAAACACATCAGGCATGTGTGTGTGCATGCATGTCCAAAATCCTAAAAGGATAGAGAGATAGACGAGAAGGAATTGCAGTGTGACCATTCCCCATGGAAGGTACTTTCTCTTTTCCCTTGTTCGCTCTGTCTCTTTCTGGCAAGCACATGTGTTTCCTGACAAAACAAATAAATAAATAAATGAATAAATAAATAAACAAAAATAAAAACCATGCTTGTGTAATAAAATAAAGAGGCTATAAAATTGTATTTGTAGATCACTAAAACGAGGTTGTAATTTAGGAAAATACCTCTGATATGTCACTTAAAATCCATGAATGCCAAATATTCTGTGTTATATGAGCTATAAAAACCTTTTCAGAGACAGCCTTTTGTGTGGTGATTAAGGCAGCTGGATCCCACATGGTCAACTACATGGTTTGGGTCTCTGATCTGGCAGCTTAGAAATACACTAGGTGTGTATGAATACATGTCCAAAATCCCCCCAAAAAAGGGTAGAAATGGAGGAGATGAGATTGTAGTGTTACTGTCCACCATTAAGGGTGCTTTCTCACTTTCCATCTCTCTTTCTGTCTCTCTCCAGTGAATACATGTGCCCCCTTTTTTTTGGGGGGGGGATCCTTTTCATTGTAAAAGATTGAGATTAATTTAAATTCATAAGGATCTTCCAATCTAATGAGGGAGAGAGATGGGAGCGAGACACACATCAGTAACTCTAGCACAGTTAGAAAGTGTGAAGGGCCCTGAGAGGGGCAAAGATGAGCCCTCCTTGGTTTTAAAGAGTCAAAAACAACTAATCTGGATCTTGACCTGTTTTCCTTTTACTATGTTTCCTAAATCAAATGCAGGTTTTAAGTAATCCCTCAGTCCTCAACTAGAAGCACATGCTGATTGCTCCCTATGACTGTCAACCTCCAACTGGTGGTCAGATCCTGTTACTGACAGTTCACTGATGCCCCTCTCCATTCCCAGGGAACTTCATTGGGTTGGGCGATTATCTTCTCTCTCATGGACTTTTGCAAGAATTCCTAACCTCTCTATTCATCTCGATGAGATTGTTGGGATAATTTATTCCTTAAAATGCTGAAATCTGATTATAGCATCTCCTGCTTCAAAACACAACCAGGGCTACCATAAACACCATCACCAACTTTTTTTTTTTTGGAGAGGTTTTTGCTATAGGGCGCGTGCACTCACCAGACAAACAGAGAGAGACAGAGAGAAAGAAAGCGAGAAATCACCCCCCAGGGGGGATGGCCACGCCGCAATCCCTTCTCCTCCATTCTCCTCTCGGGATCTTGGGCACGCACGCACACGCGCCCAGCGTGAGTTTTAAGCCACCAGGTCTGAGACGTGAACCGTGGTCGACTACGTGGGAGTCCAGTGACATAGCCATTACGCTAACTGCTGGTTCCCACACCATCACCAACTTTAACTGTTATTTTTTTCACTGTCTACAGAACAAAATGAAAACTCCGTGTGTTTGAAATGATTGTCTTTTACTACTACTGAGAAAATGCCCCAATTCCCAAGACCTAGTGACAGTGAAGATGTCTCAAAAAACCAAGAGACAGAGAAGCATTGGATAGTAATGAACCCTCTCTTCCTGGATAATGTCATCTCCCTGGCCCCTAAGGTCTGCCTGTGACACTAAGCATAGTGGCACTGCTCGTTTGCAAAATCCCCCTGCTGCTAAAAGTAAACTCTTGCATTGGTACTCATTGGCATTTCAGACAGACCGCTGCTCTCCAGGGATGACCAATTGCTACATGGCCTCCGCCTGGGACTAGCAGTCTGTGAGCCTGTCTCAATAGCTCTATTCTGGAGACCAGACACTGCAGCCTAATAACTGGGCAGTGTCAAGCAAAGAGGGTTATTTGAGGAAACTTTCATAGTCAACCACTTGCACTGCAAGGGGGCTGGGGGCGTTATCTATCAGTGACACCTACTGTTTACTGTTGTACCAGGGTCACTTGTAGGTAAAAGTAACAAATCCCTTGAATGGTGTTGTTCGGATGGTTCCTTTGGTTTCAGCAAACCCAGGAAGAAGGAAACCCAAGCTATGAGAATGACTGGATGGCAGCAAGGGAGAAACAAATTAGAAGGTACCTTGGCCTCTTGGTTCCTGGTCTCCCCTCACTTTTTGCCTCTACTAAGACTGTAAGGCCCAGATTCCAAGAGGAGTCTCTGAGTTCCTTGTCTGTCCACGCTAGGATGAAACATTTCCCTTTCTGTCATGTGTCATATAGCACATTATAGTTTTGTTTTAATTACTAAAGGACGTGTACACTTGCCAGGGAATGTCAGAGGGAAAGAAAAAGAGAAAGAAAAACCACACTGCCCCCAACCCCCAGTTGGGTATGGTCACTCTGTAATCCCTTCTCCTCCTTTACTCCATCCTGTCAGGATTTGGGGACATGCACACGCATGTACCTGGCATGTTTTTAAAGCCACCAGGGCTGGGATTCAAACTGTGGTCAGGCATGTGGTATCCCGCTCCCTTACCCACTAGGCTATAGGGCCATCCCTTATAGTTTTTACCCTATAGTTTGTCAGTTGTTACACATTTTCTTATTCTATTACCATAAACTTCTTAAAACAAGAACAATTTTTCACTAATCCTTCCAATTTGGACATATAATAGGAGCTCAATAAATGCTTGTTGATTGGGTGACTCTATATAGAGTCGAGTGAATAAATAAATGTGTTTTCTCAAGACCCCATTATGTACCTAGCCTGCTGTTCCTTCTCCTATGTCATGCCAGGATCTCATTACATCGAATTTTACCCATGTGGACTCTAATAGTGCTAAGGAACTTATTCACCACCTTTAAGATATGAATCTAAGACTATGTGTATGTGATAAACTAAATACTTCCCAAAAGCTTTAAAAAAAAAAATGGCGCTATGAAGATGCCCAAAATACATTTTTAAAAAAACTGATCTCAGATATAATAGAAATTGCATGAAGGATGTCTATCCTTTCTCCTTCACTGGTTCACAAATGGAAATCCTCCAGGGCAAATCTGCGAGAAAGGAACTGAGGAAGAGCAGTCGTACTCCTTGTCTCTGCGTCCGGTCGTTCCCCTACACACCTGCCCCTGCCCTCTTTTCCCACAGCTACGGCTGAAGTTCCAGGGGGTGCTGTCCCATCTAGGCAGCATTTCCATGAAGGGAAGGCCAGCTTTGCCTTAACCGCACGTATTAACATTTCTGCTAAATTATTCTCTTACTCTTTCATGGCAAAACAAGATTCTGTAATCTTCTTTGTCTACTAACTTCAAACATATGAAAGAAAGCCACTATTAATCCCTTGTCACTCCTATAATCTGAACAGATAATACTTTTTAACTACCTTCAGATGTCTTTCTTGTGGACTTAGTTCTCAAGAGGAAACCTTCCAAATTACATTCTTCTCCCAGTGACCAGCCTACTGGATGACATTGTTTTCAATTTAATTGGCATGGTCTAATTTTAGCATGTAGGATACTTTCATTACATGTCAGTTACATATGGAAATGTATATCAGTCTGTTACCATTGGTTTAACACTAACCTACATTATATAAGTGTTCAGGCTTCACTATAACATTTTTACATAAAAAATAAGCAGACAGTCTTCAGATAATTTCACATAAAAATAGTAACTAATATTGATTGTGTATTTACTAAACATCCTGCTCTGTTTTCAGCTCTTTAATATATTAACTTCAAAATTCTCACCAACCTACCCACGATATAGATATTATTATTAATCTGACATTTTTTACTTTTATTTTTTATTTCTTTTCCTGCAGGTTTTGCTATAGGGTGTGTGCACTGGAGACAGTGAGAGGCAATGTGAGAAATCACTCCCCCCACCCCCCGGGGGGATGGCTGGCCACACCATAAACCCTTTTCCTCTAATTCTCCTCTCAGGATTTTGGGCATGCACGTACACATTGCCTGGTGTGAATTTCAAACTACCAGATCCAGATTCAGACTGTGGTAAGCCATGTGGGAGTCCAATGCCTTAACCACCACGCCACCAGCTGGTCCCATTAATCCAAATTTCAACAGATGAGGAAACTAAAGCACAGAGAGCTTAAATAATGGAATACAATGGGACACTTCTGGTTATGATTAAAATTGGTTCTGAAGAGTTCAGTCTCATGGATAATCACATCTTAAGCCTTCGTGCTTTGCCACATACGGGCCACATGGCCTTAGGCAAGTTAACTCATCTAGTTAAAGCTTAGTTCACTTATCTGTCCGGTGGACTCTCTAACTCTGTATGACCCTGGGGAGAGAGGATAAGGCCCTGTGTGAGGTGGGTGGACTGGAGTAATTTCTCTGTGGGAGCTTATAACATGTATAATGTTGGAGAAAAGACGCAAGCCCTCCACTTCCCCAGTTAGTGAGATTAACTAAATGTCCCCCGATGACCACATTCTGCAGTGCAAAGTCAAACCAAACAATGTTTGCAGAAGTAGTGGGTAAACTAAAGAACTACTCAGACAAACTAGTATTACTTTTATTAGCTCAACAGGGAGAAATTGCGTTGACCTTTTATTGCACAATTACCACTTCAGAAAGTTTCAGGGTCTCTGAGCTCACAGGAATAAATGCTTTTCTTACTTTAATTTTTTTTTCTTTTAATAGCAAAGTGGCAGATAATTTTTTTTAAAATCGCTTTCAGAAATATTTTCAACACAGCTACTCTCAGATTTTCTGGAGAGATACAGGCAGGTCCTTCTGCAGTTTCACAGCCCTTACTTCTACAATTATGGAGGAAACTCAGCAAATTTAATATCCCCACTAATGGCACTGAGATATCAAATAAATGTTTAAACATTAACATTTGCAGTGCTTTGTTCTTAATTTACATAGAAATAATGTTAAGAACGTTTTTTTTTTTTTTTTTTTTTTTTTTCAGTTTGCTATAGGACATGAGTGTTAACCAGAGAGAGACAGAGATAAAGAAATCATTCCCCAGGGCCAATGGCAACACTGCAATTCCTTTTCCACTGTCTTCTCAGGATTTGGGGCAGGCACACACATGTGCTTGGCATATTTTCTAAGCCAGTACTCAAACCACAAAGTTGGCCACATGGGATCCAGGCACCTTAACCATGACACCATTGGCTGGCTCAAAATCAATAAACAAAAATATACAGGGTTAATTTAAATGAAGATATTATAGTACCTGGAAAGGTCAAACTAATTAAATTCAAGCTAGCTAATTTATTTGAAACTCATGTTCCAATGATTCAGAAAAAGCATGTATAATTTTTAAACTATTTTTAGAAATTGTAAGATATAAGGATTGCTTTTACATATAGCAAACAGAGGGTAAAATAATGCTAAAATGTCATCTATTCTAAAAACTGGAGTTTAGTCACTTCTCATAGGTAAAATATTTGATGGCTTCAGATAAGTTTAAAATAAGACCAACGGCAGAGCCTCTGTGTTGCAGTTCATTACAGGCTGTGGTGCTGGAGGCCAGAGAGCTATGCAGGTTTGGGTCTCTGGTCTGGCCTAAAGCGTGCTTGGCATGCACCCAAGATCTTGGCCAGGTGGAGGCTGGAAGAAAGGTGCTGTGATGAGAGACCCTGTTGAGGGCGCCTCTGTCTCTTTTATTGCTCTCTCTTATGCATACGTATGTACTCTTTATCATGAATAAAATAAATATTAAAAATAAAATACACCAATGCAACAAAAAAAATTCATATAAGGTTAATTTTTAATTTAAGTGTATTTCATGGTGAAAATGGGGAAGTGGTACTGAACCATAGCATGTGAAAATTGTTATTATTTAAGAGTTCTTTCTTGACAATAGAGTCATATTTTAGCCTGGGGGTTACACTAAAGAAAAATTAAATTAAAATTCCATTCCTTGCCAAAAATGGTATGCACATATTGTTGCAAATTGGATAGGAAGAAGAAATGAGAACTTATTATCTTACTGGAGTGTTGACAAAGTCAACAATGTGTTTTTGTATAGAAAAACAGAAAAATATGTGTCATCACTTTTCCAACAACCCAATATATCTTCCTATAAAAAATATTGACTATGGCAGTTAGAAATAGTAAATACAATTAGTATTTTAATTTTTTTTTAGGATGAGACAAATGAACATGAATAGGAAATTCCACCCATTTCATTCGTTTTAGTGGTTGCCAATATTCCCGTTGATGCTATTATACAGGCTAGATTAAAAACTCTTTACTGATTGTAGAGCTATTTAGCACCTACCTACATAAGAAATGCAAACAGGCATGTACACAGGTGCTTTTTTTTCTTCTAGAATTTTCACCATGAAGATAAGACCTTCTATACCAACCACCACAACAGGAGGCTATTTAAAAATAAGCTCCAGCTCATTAGGAGAAATAAAACTTAACAGCTACAATTCTGCAACCTTCGTAGAATGCAAATTACTATAAAATTTGTGATGGATATGTAAACTAAAATAAAGGGCTTGAAAAATCTATTAGTAAAAGTTGAAACTTGCCATCTCTGGAGATCAAGGTTTCCCGACTGGACTGGGTCCTTGGGGTATAACAGAGGAGACGGGGTAGCCTTGAAGACTCCAAAGTTACCTCTATTCGAACAAGGCAGGTCTGCATCGCGCCTGCAGTATTGACAGCATGTTCAATATTGGTTTAATTGTAAATTACACTCTATACTTAATTTTGTTACATGGGGAGTGTGTGTTTGCCATGAGTGATGGCTTAATTTATTTTTAAAGAGAACTTGAAAGATTTTTCTTGTGATTATATCCGAAAACAAAGTGAATGAGTTTGACAGAAGGAGTGCTCCTGTGGAGCTAAAATTGGTAGGAAATGAAAAAGGGGAACCCCAGCAACAATTACCAGCTTCGATCTTCCAGACAGAGAAATAAATGTCTCAACACATCTTTGAATGTTCTTTATCTTCCTCGAGACAACAACAGGTTTTTTATGGATAACTCTGTGTTTTTCTAAAGATTATTATGTGGCTTTCTCTCTCTCCTCTCTAATACCCTATTCAGGTAAAGTTACAAAGCATAGCACGGGTTGTCTTGGTCTTTACTTCATTCACACACACTTACAGAGTAATGTGGAAGTGAACTCAGTTGAAAGGTCGTGAAATCTAGGTTTGAATCTCACTCTGAAATATAACAGTCTGTGACACTGAGTAAATTGCAAAATCTTTTCCAGCTTTATCTTCTTCGTGTTAGCAAAAGGATAATGGAATCTTCTTCATATGTAAGTTGTGAGAATTCAGGATGATAAAGAATGGAATTTATTTGTATGGGGGATGGTCTTCAAAAAGTTCATGAAAATAGGTATTAGGAAAAAGTGATGCATAGATTCCAAACCTTTCTGGCACTAAAATAAACTCATAGTTTAATTCTACTTTTCCATAAAAGTATTTTTTTTTTCTTTTCTTTTAGATTTTTGCCATAGGGTATGTGCACACTCCAGAGAGAGAAAGAGAGCGGAATAGCAAGAAATCACCTCCAGAGTGGAGAGAGGGATTGCCATGCTGCAATTCCTTCTTCAGTTTCCTCTTGGGATTTTGGGCACAGACACACATGTACGTCACATGATTTTCAAACCACTGGGTCTGGGACTTGATCTGTGGTCGGACATGTGGGAGTTCAATGGTTTAATCACCACGCCATCTGCTGGCCCTAAAAGTTTTCTTTTTCATTTTACTTCATCCATGAGACAGAGAGAGGCAGACAGGCCCTCAATGCCAGGATCCAGGCCCAGACTCAGTCCATCCTAGATCATGGGCATATGTGTGTCCAGTACATTCAGGGACTTTTGGGGATCTGAACCTGGAACCCTCCCATTTGGGTCAGCCTTGCAGTGTCATGCCCTACTCCTGCACTACCAGCCTAGCCTCCACGACTGTTTGAAGTCCCCTCATGTTGTGGTCTGTGATTATTAGCTATTACTCAATGATTGTCATTTTTAAAAATATTTAATACATTCAATCACTATATATCACTTAGCTTGTAAGGTGAATTTTCCCAGCCTGAATACACTTCACACCAATCCAGTTGAGGATACAATATATGCTATCATCAAAAGATAATAATCCATTTCTCTGTCTCATAGATGTCTTGTCTATTTTTCTCCTTAATTTCTTTCCTCACACTCTCCCCTTTCTCCCATTCTCTTCCCACACTATCTCCAGTATCCATAACCATTTTCCATGCTTCTATATACTCAGATCTTTCCATTTCCACCATAGAGTGCAGATAATCTGTACATGTTAAGTGGAGACAAACAATGCATCCTTTCATAGCCTGGCTTGCTTCACTCAGCAGTAAATCTTCCATATTTGTCCACTTTTTATCAAAAGTCAGGATCTTCTTGTTTTTTTTTTTTTTTTTTTTTTTTTTTTTTTTTTTTTTTTTTAATCATTATTAAGAGCATAACTGTAACTATGTAAAAATAAGATACCTTAAGATTCCAAGAGACAGGCTTTCTATCTTAGACTGAATTTCTCCTCATGGACTTAAGTCTAGACAGAATTGGAGGGAGGATGCCCCAATTTAATATCCAACACTCTTCAAGAGTTTTGTTCCACAGCCAGATAGTAAGTGGTGCTATCATGCATAAACTCACTTACCATTTTACACAAGAATATCACAAGAGACTGCCAAATGCTCTACTGAAATCATAAAGCATTACAGCTTCAGCTTGTCACTGCTTAATCAGGACAATTTTTTTAAAAGAGCAAAACAAACAAAGGAAAGGCAAGGCAGTTAGTTCATAATGGGTCTTTCTTAGTGAACCCACACTGGCTCTTTGTGATGACTTTTTTACAATGTAGTCACAAATAATTGACTCAATAGTTAACTACAAAACTCTCCTATTAGACAATCAAGCCTTTTCACTGAGTGGAAAAGATCCTTTAAACAACTGCACAATGTTGTCCAAATCACGGAAACATGTGGAAAGCAGATTTATCTTTCCTACTCTTTATTGGGAATTCAGCTCTAAGAAGTCTTGCCAGGAGTCGATATTCTGGAATGCCTCAACTCATTAGTAGCTTTTTAAAAGCACCATATATACGTCTTAAGAAGAGGAAATGTCATGGATTTGTCTTTAAAAAGATTACCCATCAAGTCCTGAAAATGCAATGCGTGATTTAGATAAAAATGATAGACCAAAAAAATGCCCCAAACAAAATCACAACAAAAGAGAATTTATTGGAAGGACACTGAGTTTACTCACTGAATCTTTCAAAAAGCTGAACATTCGAGAATTTTGGCTTTCTTTACAGGACAGAAAACAAAGCCTCCAATTGCCCCAACCTTCCGTGATAGCCCAATGGACTGTACCCAATGCATGGTGCTGGACAAAAAAAAAAAAAAAAACAGAAAAAAAAAAAAAAAAAAAAAAAAAAACAGGAAAATACACTATGTGTCCACATCTGTTTTTTTTTTTTTTTTTTTGTTTTTTTTTTTTTTGTTTTTTTTTTTTTTTTTTTTTTTGTATGTGTGTGTTTTTGTTTGCTTGTTAGTTTAGAGGTTTTAGCCTAGGGCACATGCACTTGCTGGAGAGAGAGAGAGACAGAGAGACACAGAGACAGTGAGAGAGAAAGTGAGAAATCGCCGCCCCCCCGGGGAGGGGGGTGATGACCACAATGCAACCCCTTCTCCTCCATTCTCCTCCTGGGATCTCGGGCACACATTCACATGCACTTGGCAAGTTTCAAGCTTCTAGGACCAGAACCTGAACCATGATCGGCCATACGGAAGTTGAGCAATGAAACCACCACGACATCAGCTGGCCCCTGTCCACATCTGTTTAAGTGACCACTCCCAATACCAGGCCGTTGGTCCTCTCTGACCCACATGAAAACTGGGCACTGAGGACTGAACAAGGGAGGGCCACCAGGACAAGTGTGGCAGCCACCCCTAATAATCCCCAGTGGTAACTTCTGAATTCCTTTCTACCAGCCCCAAGGAGATGCTACATCATTACGAAGTCATAATGCTTCTTTAAAAAAAAATGCAAATCTTGGGCCAGCAGGTGGTGTGGTGGATAAGGGTGCTGAAAAAAAAATGCAAATCCTAGAAATAAGAAGTGGCAATTCAGTTACACAGAGCCACCCAAATAGTTTAAATCATGAAATAAATGAGGGAAGTTAACAAAGTGAAAATTCAATTTCTTGTTTGCTCATTTATGTGCACAGTATTAGAAAGGTCAAATTCAAACAAATACCTAGGGAAATCACATTATTATGAATGAGAAAGATGATTTACTTGGGTTAAATTATTTTAAAATTAAATGTGAGGTATCTCTGCTACTGAAATACTCATATCATAACCTTCTAGCCCTTGAATGCACCCTAATATATTAAAATTCCTTTACTTATTTTTCTCTCTACATGCAATTACTAACAATTATTATTTATTTAATCATCCATTCACTCATTCAAACTAAAATTGAATCACCATTAGGAAATTAGAAAGTATCAGAGTCTTGATACTAGGAATGTCGTTATTATTGAGATTTTTAAATACAGAGAAAATGAATCTCACCAGATTCACTATTAACCCTTTCTTAAGTATTTCAACAATTTAGATGAAATGGATGGATTTATTCACTTGCATAAACTATCCCAAGGCAATAAAACCCCAAGACTTTTGGAATGGATTTTACACATTCAATTCAATTTGTTGGTATGAAATTTCTTACAATGTTGCTCTTAATGTTAATTAACAACAAAAAAAAAATCTTAATTTTTTTAAGGTTTTTGACATAGGGTGTGTGCACACACTGGAGAGAGACAGAGAGAGAGAAAGACAGTGAAAGGGAAAGTGAGAAATCACCCCCAGGGCAGATGGCCACGCCACAATCCCTTCTCCATTCTCCTCCTGGGATGTTGGGCATACACACATATACACCCAGAACAATTTTCAAGTCACCAGGTCCAGGACTAAAACTGTGGTCAGTCATGTGGAAGTTCAGTGCCTTAAACCACCACGCCACCCACTTACGCCTAAATCTTAATTTTCTTGATTACATATTCCAGACACTGTGATAGGCCTTTTTTTATTGTACACAAAAGAAGGTAGACGTAGCAAGGCAACCCAGCATCGTTCATGGCTAAAGTCCTTGAGATTTAGTGAGAACTTCCTGGAGACTCTACTTGATGTTTTAGAGGAATTCCAATTGCCTCAAGATTTCTACTAAACCCAGGCCCTATCAAATGACCTCTTACGTCATCTCCAACTCTGAGCTCCTGATACTACAGGAAATATCTCCCTCTTCATTCATAAACAACTGTCTCATGCTGGAATTTGCCTACCTGCTATTGGTTCTGTGAGACTGTAGGTCATAGCAACACACATGACACGATTAACAAGGGTTTTAGACACATGTGTTTCTTTAATGCTTTATGAAAAGTTTTATTAAGAAAAGTAAAAGAAGCCATGAGCTACATATTCTCCTAGAAAGCTGAAATTTAACACAGTCAAATGCAGTCAAGGAGCAATGAAAGACTTCCTGCACTTCCTCTCCAGCATTAGATCATCTCATCCAATAAACTCTTAGAAAGTGAGATTCTAAAAGTCAATTTATTATTATTTTTCTCTGGTAAATATCCCTCTCTTCTCTCAATTTCCTAAGTGACTAGAGAAATATCAGAGTCACCATTGGGTTTCATGAATTCATCTAACATTTGAGAATGCACATATGCCTAATTGTCTAAGAAGAATTGTCAAACTATTTGGCCCGTTCAAGTATTTCAGGAGTTACCCAAGTCTTTGAGTCATTTCTTTTGAGCTGAAAGTTGCTCAAGTTTTTTAACTGGGAAACACATTAGATACAAAACTGAAACTTGCTTTCCTTTGTTTTGTCTTCTAACCCTAATTCTCAACTGTTCAACAAAATTTACTCCTTTTGTGTGACCAAGTCTAAAAATGTTTTTTCGAGCCCTTCTTCCGACCATACCCTACCGCTAGTTTGCAAGCCAAACATTATCATTTTCCCACCTACCTCCCACAGAACCGCCCTTCTAGACTTTGCAGGCACAGCATTGCTACAGCAGGAATACTGCGGCTTCTGACAACTCAGGTGTGGGAACTTATTTTATCTACTTAGTAAATAGTATGCTGAAATAACATTTAATAGTATTTGCGTATTAAAATTCTTTACTACTTTATCATAGGATATATTTGATGAGTGTCCTTAGGCTCTGGCCTAAAAGTTCCCTTCAGAGTGCCCTCAGTCCAGCTACCATTGAATGAGATATTTGACAAACATGATAACCTTGCCATAATTTTTGCATAAAAACAAAAATGAGTATATTTGTTGTTTATTCACGTGTGAAGTTGCCAATTCATGTGTCACATGGTCTTTTTTTTTCTTTGAACTGAAATAAGGCCCACAGTCTTATTTATGAAAAAAGATAACTTACTCTATTTAGTGAAGAATGCTTAAATTAATAAAATTTATCTTAAACTTTGAAAACATCTCATTCTACCTGATTAAACAAGTTTTAATTGAGGTTGCTTTTGGAGAAAATGCAATTTGGGGGTCTGTGATTATCCGAATAAATGGCCTAGTTCTGAAACAATATGTAGGTTGGTCATGTGGAAGATCTTGACCCTACAACCATCAAAATGAATAGGAAGAAATGATTAGTATAACAATCAAGATGAGATCTGGGGCCAGAAAACTAATCCAAGAATTTTTATCACAATCAAGCAACACACTTACTTTTGCTCTGCAAAAGAATAGGGAAACTCAATAAGTTCATTCCTAAAGTCATGACTTCAATACAAGTAGGGTGAGCCCCTCCTCTGTGGTCAACATAGCTCTGGGGCCGGAGACACGACAGACAGAAAGGAGACACAGCCACAATGCTCTTCCACAACTGGCCAACGAGCTCTGGTGTTTATCACAAAAAGTATTATAGTTATTATTACACAGTTTTACTAGTTACCATTAGTACTACATGTCCAGAGTGAATTGTTTCACTTATAATAACTCAAATGGCAATAGTGTGAGACAGGTTTTCAATATCAGATGTCCATAAACTCCAGAAATGTTCCTACCATGGTAATTTGTCTTGAGTCTCTACCAAGATGGAGTCATCATCATACTATAGCATCTGGAAGCTGTGTTCTTGGAATATGAGCAGAGCTCCCTAAAGAAAGAGAATTTATTCTCTAAATTATTCACTTGAATAAATTCCCTCTGGCTTTTAACAGGTCTATAGCAGGCATTTTGGGGTTTCTGACAAGTAATGTTGTCCATGGTATTTAATGGAAGTGTTCATTTAGTTAACAGGCTGGGTTCCAAGCTGACTTTCTGTTTGGGTTGGGGGGCTTCTCTGTAGCAGAGGTGATGGGTGTGGGAGCCGGCCAGCAGAGCTACATTCATCGTGCCAACACTTCTGTTCAACTCAAAGAATTGGTTGATGTTCCAGGGTTCTACTTCCCAGAGTAGAGGAGACGGCAGTGTCAGAATTGTACATGGAATTGTTTCTGATTGCCTATAACTTCAAAATAACTTTAGATTGACTCTATGCAGTTTGAATTTTTATTCTGAAACTAACTTCTTTATTCATCACATTTCCCAGGGTAAAATGCAAAGTGCATTCCCAGATGACTTGGCACACACAGTGTCTTAGCAGTGTCTGTGTACGTGTGGAGGATTACCCATCAACGCTGATTTCTTTTTCTGCCTGATTGATGTGGAGTCAGTCCTCCTCCCAGTAATTAGGCACGTGGTTCACCTACTTCTCAAGGTCATGAGTTGAATACGAAGGTTAGCAATCATCGCTAAGAAGAAATAGAGGACGCTGCTCTCTACTTTCCCATCACAGCAGGCCACAAAACCGGCTCAAGTGAGCCCAGGGCATGAGTTTGCACGTGTGTTTCAGGATTGCAGCGGAGTGACAGCAACTTGAACATGATCGATGGGTTGCCTCAGGCATGTTTACCTGTGTCTCAGATGCATGCTAGCGATAGCCCCAGCCCAGACACCGACGCTCAGCAACAGGAATTTTCCACGCAGGCCAGATCTTTAACCCACAGTGTTCCACTTAAGTCACATTTCCCTCAGACATTAGTAACGAACAATGTGGTGTGGACGATTCTTGGATTATTGTTAATTGGATTCTTACAAATGATTCCTTCAGAATCCAAAAATACATTGCCAACTAAACTGATGTAAGCTTTCCTTCCCCACTTCTCCCAGTTAAGAAAGAGCTAGATAGGCGGGGTGCCTTCTAAATTGATTTTAGCAAAACCTTGGCTGGTGAGAAATTGTCCTCTTGTTGAAAACCGGGAGACAACATTATTATATGCACATACGAGACAGGGTGGTATAGAGAAAACAGCACTGGATTCAGGATAAAATGGGCTAGTTACTCATATCAGTTCTACAGCAATTTTCTTTATGGCTTTTGGTGGATAGACAATTTTTTAAGTCTCGGTTTCATTGATCATAAATAAAACAAATATATCAAAATATTTACAAAAGAAAAATACATTATTTAACCATATACCTGATTAAATGTTTTACATACAGATTTTACTGAAATATATAAAATATATTTTATAAAAAGATGTATATTTTAAAGAAATTAATGTCTCTGTCCTTAAAAATAGTGTTATTTAGAAGTATTATTTAACATGATTTTCTTGTTCTATGATCATTTCTATGTTTATTGGACTACCTCTACCATATTTGGTTGGTTTTCTCTTAATAATCAATGTTTTGCCCTCTTACTCCCTCTGGAATATCCTGTATGTTAATTTCTGACTCTGCAAACCCTGCACAGGGCACTGACTACTATCCCCCGAGACACAACTCTACTTTGCTATTCTGCCTGTGGCTCTTATCAATAATTAATTATGACATATTTTCCCAGTGAGTTTATCAGGGTCCTTAAACGTGTTTTCAAAACTTTGCTCTAGGCGGCCTCTGTCAAAATAGAACCAATGATTTATGTACAAGAAAGTGCGCAATGCCATTTGTTTCTTTGGTCTAAGAAAATTGAATCAACTTAAAGATCAACACAGGTAGAAAAGTTAAATACAATTATAATATTAAATAATTTACCTCGAATCTATATTGTATACTTACTAGAAAACTGTTTAAAGTAATATTTAGTAATAAGAAAAAATACTCCAGATACATTAAATGTTCAAGTAAAGGCAGAATATTTATAAATCAATATAAATTTTGTTTTATTTTGAAAGGTTGTTGCCTTAGGTCATGTGTGCCTAGAGAGAAGAGAGAGAGAGAGAGAGAGAGAGAGAGAGAACAAGAGGGAAAGTGAGAAATCACTCCCCAGGGGGGATGCCCACACCACAATCCCTTCTCCTCTATTCTCCATTCAGGATCGTGGACACACACATACATACACCTGCCATGATTTTCAAACTACCAGGTCCTATTATTAACTGTTGTTTTTCTGATGCTTGAGATCAACAAGGAAACCTACTTTCTACCCAGGAGATCCTATCTATCTGATGCCATCTGATCAGCTCTTTACTTCTTGAAATTTCAGAACTCTGCAGTGGTCTTGAACCACTGTCAGTCATGTGGGAGTCCAGTGACATAACTGCTACACCATCTGCTGGACCAGTGAAATAAAAATTTTATACAAATAATAATATACACTTATATGTTAATAATATATACTTATAAATAATAATATATACTTATACATATTCTGAAGTGTCCTGAAATATCTTCAGCTATCTCTTGTGGTATAGTCTTAAAAATTTTTTCAATCGTTTTTTTTCTTGAGGTTTTAAACTTTTACACAATGTATATAAATTGCCTTTATAATGAAACATTCATGAAAACTACCAAAACAGACTAAAATATCACATTTTAAAGCATTCAGTTTGGGGCCAGTTCATGGACTGGTGATTAAAGCAGCTGAAACCCACATGGCCTACCACAGTTAGAGTCCTGGACCTGGTGACTTGAGAAACACTCCAGGCATGTGTACATGCATCCCCAAAATCCTGAAAGGAGGGGAAGTTGGCGAAGAAGGGATTATGGCGTGACCATCTCCCATGAGGGGGTGCTTCCTCTTTCTCTCTCTGGCAAGTGCACGCACCCTCTGGCAAATAAAAAAATTCAGTATGATTACACATATGAATATTTAACAATGAATTCTAATGATAGATATGAAAAGAACTATTAGAAGAACTATCACAGCCTTGTAAAATTTCACACACTGAAAGTTCATCTCCTAATTTAGCTTACAACAGCTTAGTTCATTTTATTTCTCTCATCGTAGCCTCCAGTGTCCTATAAAATCAAAAACCAACACTGTCACGGCAAACAAAATAGAAGGCAATCAAATAAGTTAATTCTCAGAATGGAGTTTGGGATTATTAGAAAGAGTAATAGCTCTGTAAGTGTCTTAAGGAGAGTGACAAATTGACAAATTGACTTTTATAAGGGAAACTAATTTTTAGGAAAATAAAAACATCAATATAACTGGTTTTTTTTTTGTTGTTGTTGTTGTTCGTTTGTCTGTTTGTCTCCTATAGGGCATGTGTGCTCACCAGAAAGACAGAGAGACAAAAAGCGACAAATCACACCCCAGGAGGATGGCCATACCACATCCCTTCTCCTCCATTCTCCTCTTGGGATTTTGGGCACACACACACACACACACTTATGCCTGGAATGAGTCATAAGCTGTGATGTCTGGGACCCAGATAGCAGTCAACTACGTGGGAGTGCAGCAACTTAACCATTATGCCATCTGCTGGTCCACACATCATCATAACTTACAGGAAAGAATAGACTATACAGAAGTACATAAGGGAAAAAGGGGTGGAGATGGGGGAGCGAATGTAACCTTCCTTCCAGAAGGGTTCACTCAGAACTGGAACTTCGAGCATCAATTCCCAAGATCTTATACAAGTAGTTTATAACCCTCTTTGATTTCTGATTCTAACCATTGTTTTTCTGATGCTTTAGATCTACAAGGAAACCCACTTTCTACCCAGGAGATCCTATCGTTCTGATGCCATCTGATCAGCTCTTTCCTTCTTGAAATTTCAGAACTCTGCAGATAGAATCATTTTATTTTTTTGCCTCCAGAAGTATAAGTACTCCATAAAGTAAATTTATTTACAAATGAACTCCTCCAACCCCATCCTGTGTATGTGATATTCACAAGGCTTTCTGATCCTTACGACTCAGGGGCTCAGCCCTTCTTGATATAAGTCATGTGACTTATCCTGACCCAGCGCTGTACATACCTAGCATGTCCCTTTACCACTCGATCCACATCCTGAAACAGATAACCACTGCTTCTAATACAGCTGATACTCTAGCAACAAAAATTAGGAGAAAATCATGCTTTATTTTCATTTTCAATCCATACCCGGCTTCACACAAGAAATAAACTTGATTTTAGTATCTGGAGAAAGTTCAACGGCTACACTATGGTGTGTATAATTCTTTCCTTTTCTGACTAAATGAGTCTAAAGTTCACAGTCTTTGCAGATAATCCTCTATCTTCTTGACCTTTCCTAAAGGTGTTTTAATTTCCTCTTTTCATGGATGATAATTTTGTCATTACTTTCATAAAATGCTTTTCCCAAAATATAGTTTGAAAATTGATGAATAGTTATGGGTCATTTCCCACATTTTGTTATCAGAAACTATTGTTGCACATATAGTGCCACTAATAACACTGAAGAATTTTGCAATATGGGGCACTAAAAGAATGCTAATTGGGGCAAGCAGGTGGCATGGTGGTTGAGGTGCTAGACTCCCTGCTAAACATAGCTGACCACAGTCTGAGTCCCGGGTCTGGCAGCTTGTTTTTTTCACTTTCTCTTTCTGGTGAGTGTATGTGTCCTATAGAAAATTAAAATTATAATAATAAAAAATTAAAATTAAATAAATGATTACTTTTAAACAGAATGCTAATTAAAGGAGTCTTATAGTGTGCTCCTTCCAAACAATATTCTTTTCTCTTTTCTTTCTTTCTTTTTTTTTTTTTTTTTTTTTTTTTTTGGAGAGGTCTTCGTTATAGGGCACGTGTGCTCACCAGACAGACAGAGAGAGACATGCAGACAGAAAGCGAGAAATCACACCCCACGGGTGATGGTCACGCCACAATCCCTTCTCTTCCATTCTCCTCTTGGGATCTTGGGCACGCACGCGCATGCGCCCGGCGTGAATTCTAAGTCACTGGGTCCGGGACGTGAACCACGGTCGACTACGTGGGAGTTCAGCGACATAGCCATTATGCTAACTGCTGGTTCCCAACAACATTCTTGATACAGAGCTAAAATACTTTAAAAATGGTAAATAAAGACATGCTATCTTCACACAAGTCAATGTAAGCAATCAAGATTTCTTTAGATGTTTATACAATTAATCTTTTCAAACACTATCCTAATGCCTTCACATGACACAAACATGAAAAATTTAGCACAACATATGTAAAATACAGTGGAAGCTCAGAAATGCCTTTACTCCTGCTTTTATATATTAAATATAATAACAAAAATGGCTGCAGCAAGAGAACTTCTATTTTATTACCTAAAAATCATCCATATCCTAAATAATGGTACTTAAAGCTTCCTCCAAAATTAAGAATATGATTTACAGTGCTTATGGAATTGGAAGAACAAGAAAAATCAGTCTAGCAACAAAGTATCTCAGATTATAAATGCTTTCAATTTCAGGGAGTGCTTTTTAATTTGTGTAAATCATTTGGAGTCTGATAATAAATTGGTGAGCTTCCTTAACATTTCATCTACAATTGTTTATGTCTTGAAACCTTTTTATGTGTGTCTTGTACTTTTTGACTCCATTGTCTTAGTCTATTTTGTGTTGTTATAAGAGAATATTATAAACTGGGTAAGATACAAAGGAGGCCAAGGGCGTGCTACCAGCACCTGCTCAGCATCTAGGGAGGGCCTTACTGCCACACCATCTCATGACGGAATGCTGAAGGGCAAGCAAGTGGGCAAGGCAGAGAGGAGAAGAGGGGCAAACACTTTTTTTTTAGGTTTTCCTATAGGGCACTTGTGCTCACCTGAGAGAGACAGAGACAGACGGTGAGAGGTAAACCATCCCCAACCCTGACTGGGGATGGCCATGCCATAGTCCATTTCCCTCCGTTCTCCTTTTGGGATTTTGGACATGCACGCACTTGCACTGGTGTGATTTTCAGGCTGTTGGGTCTAGGACTCAAACAGCAGTTGGCCATGTGGGAGTCCAGTGCCTTAACCACCATGCTGCCTGCTGACCAGAGGGGAGCACACTTTGACTCCAGTCTCATAATAACAGCGTTAATCCATTCATGAGCACAGACTCCTTGTAATCTAATCACTTTTTAAAGGTCCTACCGCTCAACACGTGTTTTGGGGATTGAGTTTCAAACATCAATGTTAGGATCCCATCGGTCTTTGACTTTTATTTCAAACCAACATGAGGACTACTTTGATCTTAAGAAAATCATGACTTTCTTAAAAATATACTTCTGTTTCAAAATAAAACTTCCTTCCCCTTTAGTTGACTAGTGTTTCTTTGATCATCCCATGCTTATAGAAGTTATCATCTAGGGAGCAGCAGGTGGCAGAGTGGATGAGGCATGGTACTCCCACATGGCTGACCATGGTCCAATTCTCGGACCTGAAAACTTGCTTTCTCACTTTCCCTCTTTCTTTCTCTCTGATGGGTGTGAAAAACAATAATAATAATAAAATTTAAAAATTAAACAATTCTTTAAAAATAATTACCATCTAAAGGTTCTTCTGTAAAAACTAGAAAATCTAATGAGGCCTTTTTGTCCTCTTTAAAGCTCACTGATCTTTGTAAACTGTTATGACTCACAGAAATATGTTTTTAAAAGTATAATTCTACTGGCCAAGTACATTTAATAATGAATAGATTAAATACAAAATGTCTCAGTATGTAGCAGTCTATACAAATGCATCATTTTCTTGCATTTCCCCAACAGTGTTTATCAAGCTCTAGTATGTGCACAGATCTGTGCTTCCATGGGTTATGCTCAGACTCAGAGTTTGCATTTAAGTATAACAGTTATCAGTTGCTATGGTTTGAATATGTCCCCAAATTGGTAGGGATTAGTTGGTTCTTTCCTAAAACCCCACAGGATGAGAGACTTGATAACTGCTGGAAATGAGACAGATGTAGCTTAAATCGAGAAAATTACCCACAGAGTGTAGCATAAATCATGGCTCTATTTATGTTACTATGAAAGAGTAAAATTCACGGTTAAAAAGCAATCAAGAGTAGAATTAGAGCAGAGAAACAAATCAATGAACAGCTTTTCATTGAGCATGTCTGTGCTGTTCAAGGACTCACCTTGCAAATATTTCAGTCCTGCCTTCATGCTACGTGAGATACATTTCATGACTTAAGGTTTGGCATGCCTCAAGTTTCACTCCATGGTATAAACTAGAATTTATTTCCATGCAATGTTAACTACCCACCTAAGAACTTACGTTTTTAGTCTCATTAACAATTGATTCAAATGAACTCTACCAGACTGGGTTCTTTTATAATATACGCTTACCCATTAATATGTCTTGCCTATTTAAGGCAGTCAATATGTTTACAGAATGAGTAAATAAATTAGGCAACCAATCATATGGCAGTCAGCTAGAATATATGTCTATTATGACAAAAGAATGACTTCCTTTTGCATAAATGACTTCCAAGGAGAGAGGACTAGAGTGGTACCAAATGTGACATCATACAATTTCTTACTTGCATACACTTCCCTAAGTAAATAGAATCCCTACTCAAGAAAGCTAAATCTCCTGATGAAAAAAAGAATTTATATTCTTTAAGTGAACATATTGATAAATGATCTTTAAGAATCAAAGAAGGCATTAACTTTTAAAGTTACTTTTTCTTCATCTAAGTTAATATTTTTGAGAAATATATTTGAATTAGCTTTAACTATATAAGTAACAGTCTATACTTGAAAAACATGATTTTGGACAAAAATCCCCCTCTCAAGAAGGATAGATTAAGTTGTTTGGGTCAAGCCACCCCCCCAGAAAGTTCATGGAATCTGTGGCCTTTTGATCTCTGCACAAGGGCCCTAAGGCAGAGCCCCTGGCTTCAGATGCTTCCAGCTGCTCTGTCAAGTTCCCAGGACACATTACCGTTTCTCCTCACATTAGCTCACGATCTCTCACGAGGACTCACATCTGTATTGGCCAAACATAAACCACTATTTTTTAAAAAATGGTTATTTAATTTTATTGATTATTATTATTTTTAAATTTGCTGTAAGGCAAAGAGAGAGAAAGAGCAAGAGTAAGAAAGCAAGCTGTTAGGTCTAGGATTCAAATCATGGTCAGCCATGTGGGAGTTCAGTACCTTAATCACCGAATTGCCGGCTGGCCCTCAAACCATGATTTTTTGTAGTAGAAACAGAAAAAAACTTTTCACAGTAAGTTTTTTTTTTTTTTAATTAAATTTGTATCACGTCTTTAGAGAGGCCACTTTATTTACAGCAAGGAAGCAGTTTTGCCTTAAGAAGCTATTCACTCTCATGACATGCAAAGACCACTGTTCCAGCTGGAGGATTTCCTACTATTCAGACCAACCGATACTTATTCCAGCCTCCCAAATCTTTTTCCCACTTTCAATTCGCTTCCAGATTCTCTATGTCCGCAGTCCATTCCCACCTCCATTTAACAATATATGCATATAGTATCTGATGCTAACCATTTATTTGTTCCTTCTACACTTTCCTAGAAGCTCATAAATCCTTACAAACAAAAAACAATTTGTTTTTTTCCTCAAAGTTTAGATATACAGCCCCTACTCATTTCTATTAATAACTACACAATATTTTATAGGAGTAATACATCATTTTTCAACTCTTTGCCATGCAATACTCTTCCCTTTTTTTTCTATCTTGAATAATTTTGTAAGTGTCCAAATATATAAATTCTTATGTTCTAGGTTATTCATCTCTAGAACACATGCCCAAGCATGACTAACTCAAAGGCTATTGAACATGTCAAATGCCAATTCATAGAAACAGATTATTTTACCAAAAAAATTATAGCAATTTACATTCCCATTTAAATTGACAAAGAATGTATCTCTTCCCTGCCTCAACTTCCACATAATATAAAGTGTATACTATGCATTAACATTGGGCCACTTGATAAACTAAAAATAATTTATTTTTCATTTCAAATTCAGTGTCCCTGACTAGTAGTATAGGAGAAAGAAAAATATTTTCATACACTCATTTTTATTCTTCATTTTTCTTTTGTTCATATCATTTGCCTAGTTGTCTATTCTATTTCTCTATTTTTTCCCTAGTATTAGGATGTCTTAACATATGAATTTTATCAACACTTTGTCATACTGTGGAACCTATTTTCTTTGGCTTTCTTTTCTAGTTTTTTATGCTGAATGTTGCCTTGCTATTATTAATATTCATATCACCAAATGCATCAACCATTCATGTGTGGTTTCTGTGCTTTCTGTCTTACTTAAAGCCTTGCCCATCAAGGGCAAGTTTTAGTTTATTTGAATATTATGTGACTGTCTTTTCTAATATGTTTATAGATTCATGTTCACAGTTAAATTGCTTTCTCTTGGAGATTTATATTTTATATATGGTTAGTTAACAACTTTAATTTTCTTCCAGATGTTGAATAAGTTATACCAACACCATTTAAACCACCAGTTTGAACCAGACTAAAATACTAACTTTAAATTAATTAGGCCCCTGTGTGTCCATGAATCTGTTCTGAATCTTCAATTATGTTTTACGCAAAGATCACTTTGCTTCTGGTAAATTGTGTAAAGTAAAATCTCTTCATCAAAATTTTCTTGCACCCTCATCTTTGTATGCTTCCATATGATCTTTAAAAGAGTTTGATCCAGTTTCTAAGGAAACAAACAACCAGGCACTAAATGCTGATTACAATTGCTTAAACTTTATATAATAATTTGGGAGAGAGTAATATTGTGATGATACCAAGACTGTGACATATCTTTCCCATACTCTGAATTATTTTATATTCTTTGATAAAACGTTATAGATTTCATCAGACAGGTCTTTCTTGGGCTATTATTTTTAAATGTATCTCTCCTGTTTTATGTTGTATCATAACTCTGTCAGTGGTCCAGGAAGATGTCTTGATCACAGTAGAAGAAACCATGCCACAATTGCTTATGATAAGGTAGTATCTTCAGTATAGGAAGTGGCACAACCTCCCATTTTTGGTCCCTTTTTTAAAACTAGTCTTTAAAAACAATCAGAAAACTCTCAGAAGTGAATTTTTAAAGTAAATTAATCAAGCAGTACAGCCCAAAGCTCAACCCAGCATCCTCCTTACTGACTATTTTCACAAACTAGACTGTCCAATCAATCCGCTCTCCCTCCTGTACCTACTTAGCTGCACATTTCCTGACTCGGTGGCACACTTCTGACTGATGGCACCATTGATCCTTCCTGTCAATAGGATGTTCCCTTAGCTCCTGACAGCTTGATTGCTTAGGTACTTTCCTAGGCTTACCTAAATCAGCCCCCAATTACTACACAAAGCCAGTTTCTTCTAGAGCGCCTCTCCTTTTTATGGGGAGTCACTGTCCCAGTCACCCCAGTTTTAGGCTACTGCCCTGCTGATGTTTCCGGAAGCAGGTGACCGCTGTCACTCTCATCTATTGCTATGGCTAAGTCAGCATCACCAAACCAAATAGCCCAAACACAGTGAACTCACTTTAAAAAATCCTGCCTTATTTTCTAGCACGTGCTCCAAGTAAATAAAAGAATCTTGATCTTCCACCTTTAATTACTTATCACTCCTTACTTCTAAGAAGCAAGACAATTAATGTTTAACTCTTAGGTTCACATTTTATTTACTTATCCATTTTTATGGCAAAGGAATGTTGGGAAAAAAAACATCATTCCGATTTTGATTAGTTTAAGAAGGAAGTTCAAGAATGTATCCATCCAGAGTCTTCTCAGAAACACTAAAAAGGCCAATTTGCCTTGCTCTCATTTGATACTACTCATTTGCTGTTGTACACACTAATTTTTTAGCCTTCTAG
The DNA here is from genome assembly GCA_026018925.1 of Tupaia tana. NCBI lineage: Eukaryota > Metazoa > Chordata > Mammalia > Scandentia > Tupaiidae > Tupaia > Tupaia tana. Next base: position 9,320,452 of record JAKSZU010000006.1, read on the forward strand.
GTATATTTTGACAGTTTATTAGTCCTCCTATTTTCTAAAGACCAGTTATTTGGCTTCATACATTTAATAATACTAAATGTCAGATACATCAACAAATCTGTCAAAATTTCACCAATCAGGAATTTCGACTATAAAATTTTTCTTTTTCTATGCAATATTTTTTCAAGAAAAGGTGCCTCAATTATTGATAAAAACTTGGGGTCAAAAGCAAATGTAATCATATTTTAATATTTGTGTATGAATACCAACAGTGTTATCAAATTATGATTTCTTCCAACATACTTTAATCATTGTTTATAAGGAAAAACAATATTTAAAATGTCCCCATGTATGTATCACAAAAATAGAAGGTTTCTACCTGTTCCTTGACGGAGGCGAGGATGGCGGAGGTGGTTTCCGTTTCAGAGCCATCCCCGTTGGAGGTGTTCAGGCCAGGGCTCAGGGAACTGGTTTTCTCTGAGGCTGACGAAGGCTGGTCTGGGACAGGCATAGCTCCTGCAACACAAGAGGACATGCTCAGTGCCATCAAATGTGTCACTCTGAACAGACAGAACTATCTGGCAATGTACAGACTGCACATTGGAATGACGGAAGTTATGAACGCCAGAGAAAAAACATGATCTAATAACAGAAGGGGAATCAGTACAAGTAAATAAATGTTTTCTCATTATATCAACCCCAACCAAATTCCACAGCACAGTCACACTTAGAGTTTTGCCTTGGAGATAAGTGGGGGGAGAGACAGTGAGAAGGAAAGATAACTGAGATTATTAGGAAGAATAAAATGATAAAAAAAAAAAGAGTCATGTATCAGAAGTTAGTCCAAGGAAATCATGTAATGGTTATGTTGCTGGACTCCCAAGAGCTCCACCTGGTGGCTTAAAACTCATGCGGGGCATGTGTGGTGAGAGCCCAAGAGGCAAATGGAGAAAGGATTACAACGTGGCCACCCCCACTGGGGGGTGATTTTCAGTGAGCGCATGCACCCTAGAGCATATGAAAACAGAATTTGAGCAAAGGGCAAGGATCAGACTAAATATGATCTGGCAAAATGCAACCACCACTAATAACGTTCAGAGTATTTGAGATGATGGATACCAACAGGATGAAAAGAAGATTTCATTATGGTGTGGGATGGGAAGATCATAATTGCTTTCATATGTGGTTTTATTATGTGATCAAGTTTCACAATTACATAGGGACATGGACGAACAGATCAACAACTACTGAGTCCAGGTAGACCAGCTGAACGTGATAACTTTCCATTTAGGAGAGGGCTGACAAAGGCAGGAAAAGGGCCGAGACATTAAGTAGGAAGAAAGAAAAATGGCAGCTCCTGAGTTCACAGTCACCTCTGGTCATTGAGAGCTCCACCCTGACCTTGTATCTGCATCTATGTCCATTGGCATGGACACAGATGCCATAGAGGACTCTTCACAAGGAGGACTCTTCACAAGATGCCATAGACTCCAAAGAGGACTCTTCACAAGGAGAGCCCTAGCCTGAGAAAGGAGGAATCTTACCCATGTTTAATGATCATTCTAAGTTTCATGTTCTCTAATGTTTTTTAAAGAGATTTTTGCTATAGGCCACATGCACTTGCCAGAGAGACAAAAAGCAAAAAAATCACACCCCAGAGGAACAGGCATGCCTCAATCCCTTCACCTGTATTCTCCTCTCGGGATTTTGGGCACCCACACATACATCCCCGGCATGAGTTTGAAGCTACTGGGTCTGGCACTCGAACCACAGTCAACCACATGGGAGTCCAGTCATGTAACCAATAGGCTATCCACTAACCCCATGTCCTCTAAATTTTATTCGGCTCATATTAATTTAGGCTCTGAGTCAAAATTATTATCAACATATTTTTGACACAGAAATTGGCGAAAGACCCAGAGTTATTAACATAAGTGGGTCTAGAACTCAAACGTTCTGCTTTTTTATTCCTATCTCAGTGTCCTTTGATGTGTCGGCTTATTTCTCATAACCTGTATTGCTTCCAAATTCTAGTCTACAAACCAATTTATATAAAATGAAAGCCTTAAAAGTATGACAGTAACCTGTCACAATAAAATGTGGGATTTAACAAGTACTGAACCAAGGTTTTGCCTTAGGCATTTGACAAGCTTGACCCACAGAGGAGAAGGAATAATTAACCTGTTTATCTACCCTCCTTCTCCTTATAGCAGCACAGGAAGAGAAGGGAAATTCTTAAGGCCTTATTCCACTATAAAGAGCTACTGCTGCCTAAGGCAACCTATATGCCTGAATGTAAATCACATGCATAATGTCCATGGTTCATAATTTTAAAAATCTAGACTTAATGTAACCCTTGGTCATCACTACATATTGGTGGTAGAGACTGTCAGCCTCCATGCCCTAGCTGCTCAGCTCAGAGCACGCAGAAGAGACAGAGGAAACATGCGGAAGACCTGTCACAGCCAAGCCCTGGACTGCCTCAACGGTGAGTGTGAGCAGCTCAGAGTGGCTCAGCCTGGGGATGCACTGGGTGGCGAAATGCACTTCTGGCAGGAGGCACAGGGCCAGGGGCAGGCCGGGTGACCAGAGGCTTGAGGAGCTGGAGGGCTGAGGCAAGGGGACTATAGGGTGCTTTGCTCTCTCCTCTCTTTTCCTTTCCTTTCCTCTCCTCTCCTCTCCTCTCCTTTCCTCTCTTCTTTTCTTTTCTTTTCTTTTCTTTTCTTTTCTTTTCTTTTCTTTTCTTTTCTCTTTTTTCTTTCTTTCTCCTGGGCATGTACTCTCAGTCATGAATAAAATAAGCAAACTTTGAAAAAAATAAAATAAAATAAATAAATAAAAGTTTTAAGCCTCATGACTTTGCAGTTATATAGCCAAGCACTTTACACTTAATCAGAGCTAATCCACTAAAAATTAGTATTTAATCTGTGCTAAATCTGGAAAGCATAGCAAAACAAAAGGAGAAGTAAATAAATAAAGGAAGGAAGAGCAAACATCAGTAATTCTGCTATCCCAGACACCTACGTTTACTTTAGTAATTTATTTTTACTGATATAACGTAGTCTGTATGATGTTCACATAATGAAGACGTAGAGGACCATTTTTGAAAAAAAATTTTTTTGGCTCAGTAACAGCTGATGAAAAATGTCTTAGGTCAACAAAAATTAGAATAATAGATGAATTAGAGAAATAATTTTAATTTTGGTTTAATTATGTAATGAATACTTAATGTATATCAAAATGTACTTACCTTTCATTTGTCACATTTACCTCTTATTTTACAAGTATGACATTTTCAATAGACCAATTCCTAAAATGTGGAGCCAACGGAATAAGAGTTCTGTGGATTTTGTGCACTTTGATAGCCAAAGACAAACTGTCGTGCTGCCAGGCTGGTCCAACCTGTCTGCACGCTGGTGGGACCATGAGAATGTCACCTCACACGTTAGTGACTCTGCCTTAATGCTCCTCTTGCGGTTCTACACACAATATAGAAAATGCACCCATTTGATTTTTGTCTTACTAAACAGTGGGCATTTCCCATACATTTATTCAACCTATAAACCAGGGTCCCCAAACCTGGAGCCACCAACTGGTGGTGTTCTGCAGGGTGGGGGTGGGCAGCAGGAGGACAGGCTGGCGAGTGAGGCTTCGTCTGCTTTTGCAGCCACTCCACATCAGTCACGTTGGTGCCTGGGCTCCAGCTCCTGACAAATCAGCAGCGGTATTGGATTCTCATGGGATCGCAAACACGATTGTTGTGTGATTGTTTTACTGTATATTGCAAGGCAGTGATGGTACAAATGAGATGTGGAAGTGGTGTGTCTGTGTCATTCCAGGACCAGCAGCACTATCCCCCGACCTTGTCAGTAGAGGGACTGTCTTTCATGAGGCCAGTCCCTGGTGCTGGGAAGGTTGGGGACTATTGCTTTACACAACCTTTCTCCATACCTTTTAGACAATTCCTGTGGAAGAAATCTTTCCAAATATATAAACCTTAATCTGTAAATACTCAAACTGCCATTCAGACTCACCTTCCATGTGAGATAGTGAGAGAACACTAGCCCTAAATTTTGGGTGGGTCTGTTCTAGCCAGACTTGGTACTATCAAGTCCTTTACCCAGAAAATAACAAAACAACTGCCTTTAGGTCGGACCAGGAACCTAACCAGGCGTCCTGTGTTGTTGTAGGTTTAATGCACGGTGTCTCTGTGGTAAATTTTAAGTAACTGAAATCAAGTAACCTTAGAAGTCAATTCACTTGTTGCACTATGCATTTTTTCTTTTTTTTTTTTTTTTTTTGGTTTTCAGTTTTATCCTTTACTTAGGATATTTACCAATTAACACTTTATAATAATACTTCAAGTTTAAGGAAGAAAAAGATAAATCAGCTTTAAAAACCTGAGCAGAGATATAAAGCATGGGTGAAGACAGATTTGTGACCTGACTGTATACTTTACAAAATTATGAGATAATTATTTTACAAACTGCTGTTTTCTTTATACCTAAGTACTAGAATATTAAAGTTAGTTTTATTTTCATTAAATGCCTAAAATTTTAAGAACAACAAAACTGTAACTTAAATCTAAACAATATATTATTCTTAGAGCAGACAAAACGGATTTCCCTCCTTTATTAAGTTCTTATTTTAGGACATCACCTTGTACTCCCCATAAGAGGTATGGCATTAAAAAAGACAAAAAGAGATGAGATTTTTCATCCTGCTTCCAAAATTTGTATCAGTCTCCCTAGATGACAATGAGCAGAGTATTAAATGTAAAAAGTCTCATGTACAATACATCATCACATTTTCCAATTTAATATTTTTCCAAATGGTATTTTATAAACAAAATTACTAAATCCAGATTAGCAAATAATTGCTGGGTGATAAGGAATTTAAACTTTAAAGCAACTGCAATTAATATGGTGACTCAACTGTGAACTCTAACTTAACAACATAAACTTGAAGTGATACATTCCTCTAAGTTATGCACTATGCATTTTTCAAGTGCTCAACACTCATGGGACCAGTGGCTGCTATACTGGACAGCGACACATGAAGGTGTCCATCACTGCGGTAAGTTCTAGTGATGGCCCTGATCTAGAGTCAATAGCTGACTCTTCAGGGTGGTCTTTTACCTGCAGCTTTACTCCGGGCAGTAGGTCAGGAGACATGGTCAGAGTATGAATATAATTTGAACGTAGAATGGTCAGGATTGTTGATAAACTCTATGTGACATGCGAGACAAAGCAAGAAGAATCCAGATGATCCCAAGGGTGTCTGAGTGACCAGTTGTCAGCAAGATGCCCAGACTATGGGCAGCATGGACTTGAAGACAGGGGAAGATGATCCTTCCCGTAAACCTTCAACCCAAAGTCCATCCACCAGTAACTGCTCCTTGCCACAAACATCTGGGCAGCTGAGTGCTCTAGCCAGAAACCAAACCCCCAAAGTGAGTCAGGAAATGTCAAGACTGCTGATTCTAATCATTGCTTATCAAATCCCACCCCCTTCCTTTTCTTTTTTAGGTGCCTTTTCATCTTCTATTTTAGAGTTGCCAGAAACTTCTCTGAATCTTCTCAAATTTCTGGGCTTCTAGTTTTTTCACATCAAACAAATTAGGTATATGGCCACACCTAGATTTCTTTCTTTCTCTCATAGAGATAAAAATTTTTAAAAATTTAAAATTTAAAAAAAATTTTAAAAAGCCCCTCTCCAATCCTGTAACAGGCAGTTCTCCTCCCTGTTCTTAGTACTTTATTTTAAAACACACATAACGGCTGGCAGGTGGCATAGTTGCTAAGGTGCTAGACTCCCACATGGCCAATCCTGGTTGGAGCCCTGAACTTGACTGTTTGAAAATCAAGCCAGGTGCATGTATGTGCACGCCCAAACTTCCAGGAGGAGAAGGAAGGAGAGGGGATTGTGGTGTGGCCACACCCCCTAGAGGGTGACTTCTCACTTTTTCTATTACTGTCTCACTGTCTCTCTTTAGCAAGCACATGCGCCTATGGCAAAAAGCTTATAACACACACACACACACACACACACACACACACAATAACAGAAGAGACTTGTTGCTGACTATCCTTCATCATTAGGCATCATTTTCATAATTCACCATCACTTTATACTCAAGTGAACAGTAAAATAGGGCATTAAAATAATCCAATTATTATTACTGCAATATCTGTATGAAGCTGAGCAATTTAATATGTTAAGAATTTAATATGTATTTAACATATATATATAGATAAATATTTTCTATATAGAGAGATTTTTGTTGTAGGGCACATGCACTTTCTGGAGAGACTGAAAGAGACAGAGAAACAGAAAGCAATCACCCTCCAGGGGGCCTGGCCACACCATAAGTCCCTTCTCCTCCATTCTTCTCTCAGAATTTTGGACACGCATAGACATGTACCTGGCATGAATTTCAAGTCACCAGATTCAGGACTCGAGTTGTGGTCAGCCATGTGGGAGCCCAGCAATGTAACCATTACACCATCTGCTGGTCCCAACCTATGTAATTCTTATAACCCTCTACTACATGGGTGACATAGAAAGGATTAGTATTGTATAGGGCAAGCGCTGTGCCCTTAGTTAAGGGAGCCAAATAACACATGGCTAACTGTGGTTTGAATCCTGTCCCTGGTGGCTTGAAAAACATGCCAGGTGGGCCAGCAGCTGGTATGGAGGCTATAAAGAGCTGGATTCACATGGTCATTGTGCTGTTTGAGTCCTGGACTTTGTAGCTCAAAAATCATGCTGAGAATGTGTGAGTGCATGCCCAAAATCCCAAGAGGAGACTGGAGGAGTAGGGACTGCAGCATAGCCAACTCCCTAAGCAGTGATTTCTCACTTTTCTCCCTCCCTCTGTGTGTCTCTCTCTGGTGAGTGCATGTGCCCTTTAGCAAAAACCTTACCCCCCCCCCCCCCAAGAAAAAAAAAAGAATAAGGAAGAAAACACTCTTGGTTCATGTGTGTATGTGCTCAAGATCCAGACAGGATGGAGAAACGGAGGAGAGGGACTATGGAGTGACCGTGTCTATGAGGGAAGGTTTTTCCCTCTCTCTGTCTCTCTCTGGTGAGTGCATGCATCTTAGGCAATAATAATATAGAAAGTCATTACTGTGTAAAATGAATAAACATCCTTTAATTAAGAGTGCAGAGAATGCGTGAATCAGTACAAATTACTGACACAAACAGCAACAGCAACATTCCTTTCCGCACTCTCTAGTCGCCAAAACTAGAACTTTGTATTTGTAACTAGGAGGTCACTATCACAATAACCAGACAGAACATCCGTCCCATGCAGATATGCCCTACACACAAAATATATCCATCCTCGTCTCTTATTTTTCAAGCAGGAATTTTAAATCGCTGCTTGTTACAATAAAAACAACAGAATAATTAATAGCTGTCAAAACTAAATGCAATTAGAGCAGAAACTCAGTCTGTCTTGGTCTATGTTCAATTACCCACACCTAACTCAGTACCTAAATACAGAAGCTAGTTAATAAATATTTGTTGAGTTCATGTCTAAATGACTAGTGTAAAATCAATAATGATTGCCTACTCAAGCATGCAACGTAAGTAAAACGGCTTGGCGCAGGAGCATTTGTCTGTGTGGTACTGGCAAGGATATCTCTTTATTTTGACTCAAGAACGCTGGATTTCAGAAATCCTAGGACTACCTAAGCCTTTTGTGTTAGCCAAGTACGTAAGAACATATTCCTGGGTAGCAGGCTTCTAAGGTAGCACCATCAATCAGGCAGGCTTCTGGGACCTGGTACTTGTGATACATGTCACGTGACTGGCAGGCAGAAAGTAGAGTGGCTGAGCAAGGATGGGAGCATAGCACTGAGCCCCACTCAGAACAGACGACCACAGGGCACAGGCAGGCAAAGCGAGGGGCTGGAGAGGGTTTAATTCTACCAAAGAATTCGGGGAGCTGTTAGAGTCTACTCACGCAGACAGAGACACAAGGCATTTGCTGCTGCTGAGAGGGGAATTGTGGGACCTGAAATACAAGGGGATGATGATCTCCCTGTGTGGTCAGAGAAGTGGGAGTGGAACAGGCAGAACACAGACGGCAGGTCAGGAGACCCACTCCATGTCCCTGTATGAGCTGGCCATTGTTCAGAAGAATGGGACCAACCTGAACATCACTGTAGACTTATGGCTGGCCTGAATTACTATTTTAGCGATATAAATCATGCCTGGAGATGGGCCAGCAGGAGGCATGGTGGTTAAGGTTCTGGATTCCACATGGCCTACTCCATAGTTCTATTCCTGGACCTGGTTTGAAAAAACAAGCCGGGTGTGTGTGTGTGTGTGCACACCTAAAATCCTGAGAGGAGAATGGAAGAGAAGGAAGTGTGGTGTGGCCCTCCCACCAGGGGGTGATTTCTCACTTTCCCTCTCCATCTCTCCCTGGTGAGTGCACACACCCTATCACAAAAATGAACACATTAATTAATTAACTTTAAAAAAATGCCTGAAGCTAAAGAGGAAGCCTCTATGGAGGTCACTCTAGAGCAGGATAGAATGGCTGTGCTTGCACCTGGGAAAGACACAGCCAAGTTCTAGCAAAACGTAGTTAGTAAGGACAGGAGAGGATCTTCCTCTGGCTATTTTTTCTGAGTGTTTCTCAGTTCTGCTTTTTTTTTTTTTTTTTGGAGAGATTTTCGCTATAGGGTGCGTGCACTCGCCAGACAGACAGAGAGAGACAGAGAGACAGAAAGTGAGAAATCACCCCCCCGGGGGGATGGTCACGCCGCAATCCCTTCTCCTCCATTCTCCTCTCAGGATCTTGGGCACAAGCACCCGGCGTGAGTTTTAAGCCACCGGGTCCAGGACGCAAACCGCTGTCGACTACGTGGGAGTCCAGCGACATGGCCATTACGCTAACTGCTGGTTCCCCTCAGTTCTGTTTCTTAAAAGCATGATGTCAGGCATTTCATCTAATCTTAACAGACATTATATCAGCAACTTATCTAGCTTAAGAAAGATACCACTGAAAAGGTGGTGCTTTTGAAAAAACAAGCCGGCAGGTGAGAGTGAGCGATTGCCCTCCTGGGCTCTGGCCCAGCCAAGCCTACAACCTGAGATCCCACAGCCGACAGCAGCGGTGCAGCAAGGAAGATGGACTGTGGCCAACTGAGAGTAAGGGTCTGGAGGTGGGCGCTGACAGGTAAGGGTCCAGGGGTGGGAGCGGAAAGATCCTGAAACTGCAGTCAGGGTCCCTGCAGAACCTAATAGAAAAAGCTCAAAGAGAGCAGAAGCCTGAATGATTGACAGCAGAAAGGCCTAGGTTATAAGCAGCCAGGAATGGATCAGAATAAATGGACAAGGTGAGACGAGAGGGGCAGGAAAGGAGCTCCTGGATTGAAATGCGGGCAGCTTTGGAGTGAACCTCCAAACACCAAGAAGAAAGGAAAGTGGGTGCATCAGCAGGGGTTCCTTGAAAAGAAAGGAGTTTAAGAAGGTTGGTGCTGACCTTGAATTTGCTAATGATCCTGACTTTAAACTTGCTAAATTTAGAAAATAACAGGGCCAGCTGGTGGCATAGTGGCTAAGGTGCTGGACTCCCATGTGGCTGACCATGGTCTGAGTCCTGGACCGAGCAGCTGGAAACATGCCAGGTGCGTGTACTAGCATGCCCAAAATCCCGAGAGGAGAATGGAGGAGAAGGGATTGGCTATCCCCCTTGGAGGGTGATTTATCCCTTTCTATCTCTGTCTCTTTCTGTCTCTCCAGTGAGCACACGCACCCAATGACAAAAAATATGCCACAAAAAAGAACAATTTTTAATATGGACTGTATTATTAATAAATGACATGAGACATTCTCTATAACTGTGTGCGGAATCTCTGGCCAGTACAACAATCCACTGCCCCACATATGAGTCTCCATGGGGTCTGCGCACACCTCTGTCCTCGGGCTGAACACCTCCTAGGCTTCTCTTGGCAAAACCCTACACACCCGAGACAGGATATGCAAATAATGCCTCAGGTGTTTACGTCTAGCTGAGACCTCACTCTTAAACCCAAACAGGTCACTAACTATGACCAGCAGCTCCAAGAGAGCCCCACAAATGCTGAATTCAGCAAGACCCCTCCTTACTTGCCTTGAGGCTCACAAAAAAATCCAGATTTGCCTCTCCTCCGCAGTATTGCCTCCTCCAATCCATTTTCTGCACAGTTCCCTGGCAAGCCAACTTTCTTTACCAACAATCTGATCATGACACCATTTTTTTCCCTACATTTCTTTGAGTAAATTTCAACGATTAGGACAGAAGATTCCAAACTTTATTTGAGTTAGGAAATGCATTTCACATCATGACCCCAGTGACACATAAACACATATTTTAACAGAAACAAATTCGCTAAACACAAAGCCTTACAACATGTGATGCACTCTACCTCCTATTGTATTTTATTCAATTTCGTTTAAAACGCTAATGGTTACCTACTAAATTGATGGTTGCAAAACAATTTGGAAATCATGACCCTACAGGGTGAGGTCCAATCCTCTTTGCAGGATGCATGCGCCTGTTCTCGCCCAGCCCTCCCTCACTATGTCCTTAAGTCCTTTGTTGCTTCTCGCTAACACCTTTCACTATGGAGACATCAACCTTCTCATGGGTCCTAACACATCACATTGAATAGAACATAGAACTTTACACACACAGTTTTCAACCCACGTGCTTTTGCTCTCCTTAAGATTTTGTTAGACTGTCAAACACTGTTCTTTCACAGATTGCATTTCTTCATCTCTGCAGCCTTTCTGGACAACTCCAGACCATGTTCCTCACCTCTTCCTCACTGTGACCTTTATACTTTGGATTGTCCAAAGTATAAAGCACTGCGTTTATCACTAGGAACAGGAATGATCTTATCTACTAGGATTTAAAAAAAAATCTTTTAATGTTTATCAAATTGAGATTTTAAAAATATTTTTTTCATTTTTTATTAGTAGTAGTATTTTTAATTTGATATAACATACATGTGATCACCAGAGTGAGAGATAGAAAGAGAGAGGGAAAGTGAGAAAGCAAACTGTGAGGTCCAAGACTTGAACCTCAGCTGTCCATGAGGGAGTCCAAGGCCTGAACCACCACACCACCTGCTGGCCTGAAATGACTGTCAATGTGACTGTGGACCCCTTTCCCTTGAAAACATTTGGAATGGAATTCTGTCACTTACAACTAAAAGTGTTATTAAGTCTATGATACGCTCAGCATCTTGGATTTATGGGAACACTGCATGTTACATTTTATTTCTCCTAATTGGTTCATAAAGTTTTTCGGCACAGAAACTGTGCCTTACTCATATTTATAACTCCGGTGCCTAGAACAGTGCCTCATAAAGAGCTGGCATCACTAAATGCTTTCAAGTCAAAATAAAAGAACAATTCTAACTCAGCAGCCATATTTAACAATGTCATGGAATTTTATACCCAGCATGAATTGGTACATAAATGTTTTGTGCGTCTTCCCAGGTTTATAAAATAAAAATATTACAATGAATGAGTTTGGGTAATCCATGTTATAAGTAGTCAAACAATGTGTATTTCTGCCAGTCACATCTATATCTATATTTCTAATGGGAATACAGTCGGTCCTCCGTATTCACGGGGTCTACATCCACATAGTCAGTCAAACACAGATGAAACCAGGCCATTCCAGATGTTAGAGAATAGAAGAGGAGTTGACTCCCTAAAACAGAAATTATGGGTAGTTTATATATTTTTTCTTTCATTTATATCTGATGCTAAGAGTACCTATAAGTAATCTAGAGGTGATTTAAAGTACATGGGAGGATGTATGAGGTTGTTGGGGAAGTCATGGCATATTTTTCTATACAAAAAGACACTTTCTCAATAACCTAATACCTAGTTTATATGCAAATAGTACACTATTTTAAATAAGGGCCTTGAGCCACCACTGATTAGCATCCATGGGGAATCCTGGAACCAATTCTCCCAAAGACCTCCAGGACAGCTGTGTGACTGGATATTAATGATCATGACACGAAAATACCATTTTCAGAGTTCATATTTACTAAAAATTAGAGAATGACTCTATTTTGAAATCAATAACCATCCCAGTTTCCCCAGACAAAACAAGTAGTTCCAAGAGCGGATTAATGGGTATACTAAGCTGTAGGGGCACTTCTTATACCAGAGAAGTAAAATCTCAGATTCTGTGATTACAGACTCCATCATCAGAACAGTACATTGAACAGAAATTGAGCTAGCCATCGTATTTTATATTTTGACTTTCTCTGAAATTCAAGGTAGTCTCAATGCATTCCATAATAAAGAGGTTCAGCACAGACTGGCAATTCTTTTTGGCTAAAACTTCCAAGAAGCATTCTTAGTACAGCTCCTCATACAGTGCTCATCACACCCAGTGAGTGCTCAGAAGACGCTGTCACCCCAAATATCCTGGATGCTGGAGCTCTCCTGGCATAGCGCCTACAGACTTCAAACCCATCTAACACATCATATTTCTGCAACACGCTGAACCACAGCTTCTAAGCTTATAATGTAAAAAACAACCTGTCTTCCCAAATACTCTCCCTAATCACACTTTAAACAAATATGCAATTTTCCATTTTGTATTCTGCTACTTAATCATAGATTTACATGATAAAACTTGGTACCAAAAAATACCATGCTCTAAAGCCAGTCCATAACAATTTAAGCACTGTAAATTGTCAGCTCTGACTGTCACAATCTATTAAACAGAGTCCCTAAATGCCAGCCACACAGTGGTCTGCAACATGTTCTTGCTTCATAGTACTTCAAAGTGTCCACTCAAATTACGGCAATTTACCCTTCATATTGATTGCAAATACGTATCTGCCACTTCACAGTTTCTCCAGATACTGAAGCTCAACATTGCTTTTTTTCCCCCCAGAATTGCTATCAACAGGCAGCCAAGGACAAAATTTCATGCTGTAAATAAATATCTACACTCCGTCAATATGTGTACACTGTGGCCGGGAAACTGTCAATCAGTGCCTTAAATGCACTGCAGGACATGGTTTCAAGTACTCCCAGACAACTTTCAGTTAGTATCATAGACTTGAAAATTTTCAAATACATCTTTCATATCCTGGTATGCAATTCATGATTTTAAATGGATGAAGGAATGGATATTTTTAAAAGGTGACACAAATCCCTAAACCTGCTTTTGCCAGTCTGCATTGTCTTTTCTTCTACTTTGCACAAATTGAAACATTAATGCTGTCAAGCCAAAGTATAGTATTTCTATATTACCAAATCCCCTATTACTCAAAATAAGACTTTCAGATATTTCCCTCTTTCCCAGTGATGTCTTAATACAAATAGTTTACGTCTCTTTTGCTTACAGGTCTTATGTACTTATCAGTTATAACCATCTCTGCTAGGTTTGGCTTGGAGTGTGATTTTAAATTATGTCTTGAACCATGCAGTCGACCACGGGGAACCCAGCCACACTAACCATCACATCATCAGCTGGCCCTGTAATAAATTTTATATATGCCTATTTAAAGAGAAAGACATTTAAGTATTTCACTGAATAGAATAGTATAAACTCATTTAAAAAGTAAGCATGTCATACTTATTGTTAGTTAAAACATGCTATTTTGGGTATCTTGTTAAACTGGATGACCTTTCTCTATAGTTTTCATAAAAGTTGCATAAAATAATATCCTCCTACATATGTATGGTGATGAAGAAACACTTACTGTTTTAATAACATAAAGTGATCTAATTGTATGCATATATCAATATTATACTTCATTTAAAAAAATAGATCTTGGATCCCAGAATTTAATTTGGGTTTCAACTGTTATCCTTAGTAATTGCCCATCATAACCCACAATAATCCAGCTATGAAAATTATATAATGTCTTTAATTTTATATTATATTTTGTTAGATGATCTTTCAAATCATCTTAAACACCAAGTTATAATCAACAGAGAGTAACAAATGAACTACAATCACACATTTATTACACTGCAATGCAATTTGTTATGTAAGTCATATATTCTTTTTTATTTATGTTTTGAAGTTTTTTTTTGCTATAGGGTACGTGAGCTCGCCAGAGAGGCAGAATGAGACAGAGAGACAGAAAGCAAGATATCACCTCCTTAGTGGGGATAGCCACGCTGCAATCCCTTCTCCTCCATTTTCCTTTAGAGATCTTGGGAATGTACACAGACATGCCTGGTGTGGATTTCAAGATACTGGGTCCAGGATTCAAACTGCAGTTGGCATATTGGAGTCCAGCACCCCAACCACTATGCCACCTGATGGCCCCTAAGCCAGGTATTCCTAAAACTCCAAATGCTGGGGCCAGGAGGTAGCATAGAGATTAAGGTGCTGGACTCCCATGTGGTCAATTGTGGTTTGAGTCCCGGACCCGGCAACTTGAAACAAACCAGGGCTTGTGCATGCATGCCAAAATCTCCAGAGGAAAATGGAAGAGGAGGGATTGCCGCATGGCCATCTGCCCTGGAGAGTGATTTCTTGCTTTCTGTCTCTCTATCTCTCTCTGTCTCTCTGGTGAGTGCACACACCCTAATAACAAAAATATCTCTCAGAAAACTATCCAAATGCATTTCTTTTTTCTTTTTTTTTTTTTTTTGAGAGGTTTTCGCTATAGGGTGCATGCGCTCGCCAGACAGACAGAGAGAGACAGAGAGACAGAAAGTGAGAAATCACCCCCCAGGGGGGATGGCCACACCACAATCCCTTCTCCTCCATTCTCCTCTCGGGATCTTGGACACACACGCACACGTGCCCAGCGTGAGTTCTAAGCCACCGGGTCCGGGACGCGAACCGCGGTCGACTACGTGGGAGTCCAGCGACATAGCCATTACGCTAACTGCTGGTTCCCGCCCAAATGCATTTCTTAACTTCTTGGCATGATAAAATTCAAAATACATAGCTACACACCTGTTAAGGATAAACTGAAGCAGATTTCTTCCTTCTCTCAGACAATTAAAGCACACCTCAAAATTATATGCCTGAAATCTCTAATTAGGGGAACAATCAAAGGATAGTTTGAAAGATATTTACTACTGTATGTTACTGATGAACTTACAACTTAGCCATTATCAGTCATCTTCCCACCACTCATTCTGCAATTGCTCAAATATAGAGTAGGATAAAAACTACTGAAGGGACCCAAAATGGAAAGAAATCTATTAAGTATAATATATATGGTATGACCAGATCAATATGTAGTGCTTTCATGACAGGAAAATTCATTTGGAATGCTATAATGTTATACTGTGATTGAATGTAAAAAAATAACCTAAAAAATTTACAAATAATGCATTTTATATTAACATTGTACCTGAATTCATGATAAAGTCTAAAAAAGGAAGGCCAAGAAACTGTAAAGAGTTTATAAAGCATACACTACAAGCTCTCCAAAATCATTAACAGCAAGAAGTGAATCAAGAGGTATAGAAAAAGACTTTTTAAATTATTATCTCTATAACCAGGTTATGTGGGCGAAACCCCACAGTGCTGCACACTGACAACAAGGCCGATGTGCACTGGCACAGAAGTGGGCTGCTGCTGCCTCACACTGGAGCTAGATGAGTCCCTAGAATCAGATCCCAGGGTGACCTGAACATGCCTGGCGGGCTGGAAAACTGGAGGAACCTGCACTGTGGCAAGACCCTGTCAAGGGTGTCTATTTCACTCTCTTTCTCTTACATAAAAATCCAACACACCGGGACCAGCAGTTGGCATAATGGTTATCTTCCTGGACTCCAACATAGTCAACTGAGGTTCGAGTCCCGAACTTAGTGGCTTAAATTCATGCTGGGCCTGTGTGCATGTGTATCCAAGATCCCAAGAGGAGAATGGAGAAGGGATTGTGGCATGGCCATCCCCCCTGGGGGGCAATTTCTCACTTTCTGTCTCTCTCTTTTTGTCTTTCTGGCAAGTACATGCACCCTATAGTGAAAACCTCTCAAAAAAAAAAAAAAAAAATAATCCAACACACCAACTCTAAATATTTTCAATATTTTAAAACTGAGAAGTAAAAGAAAATGTAACCATAATATAAATATGTATTATACCATCACTAAATATTGATGAACACATTTAAAAATGTTATAATATTTGATTGTCAAATATTCCCACAAAATAAACAAAAATAATATATACACAAATTTCTCAGTAGTCATACTTTTTATGGGTATGTTGCAGTTCTTAACTTAGATAGCTACACCTCTATGTACACACAAGAGGTCTTCAGAAAGTTTAAGGATATGCATGTTATGAAAAAAGCTGCACGGATTTCAAAGTTTTCTGTAGTAAAATAAACTTAGACTAGCTATCTTGGGGTGTGGCGATGGAGGTGGCTGGATCACATATGGCCAGCTGCCTAGTTCAAGTTCTAGACCTGGTGCTTTGAAGAACAAACCAGAGGAGTGTGTGTGCATGCCCCGAATCCCAGAAGAAGGAACTGCAGCATGACTATCCCCGTGGGAGGATGCTGTTTCACTTTCCCTCTCTCTGTCTCTCTCCAACAAGTACATGCTCCTCTGGCAAAAAAAAAAAAAAAAAAAAAAAAAAAAAAAAAAAAAAAAAAAAGAAAAGAAAGAAAAAAAAAAAAACTCTTTTACCTTTTCTTTTTCTAGTCTTCTCATACAAATTCTTTACAAGTCTGTATGCACATGTGTGAGGCTTATTTCAGACCAGATTCCTAGAATTCCATTAGCTGGGCCTAAGAACATCAACACCTTGAACTGTGACTGATTCCATCATCTTGCCCTAAAAGCTTCTACAATTTGAGAGTCCACTTACAAGAGAAAAGAGTGTCAATCTACACATACTGTGGGGAACAGATATAAATGCGGCATCATTGCATTTTTGATAATCCGATCATTAAAATCAATTTATAATTGCTTTCTTCTGCATAAAACGACATTTTAAACTACAGTATCCATCAAACAGAAAGCTGATTTCAACCACAGAGAAATATGAAATCTTCTTTCACTCTACAACGTGTCAAGTGCGTTTTGTTATGTTTCTATCACAGCAATTACCCACTGACTGCAGTTACAGGGAAGAATCTCTTCACCCTCACTCCAAACATACACTAGTAACTTCATTCTAGGAATGGAGAAAAGTGATATGTAAAAAAGGTAAGTCCCACGTCCAGTCTCAGAAGGGCAGTCAACAGTAGGCAAGGACTGTCAACTAAATTTATGACATCTTGTCATATAGAATCTGACTAGACCCCAGGACAGTCAATATTTGAATGTAACAGTTCTTTTGTATTCTAATTGCTGTTGAAAAATAATACTATTTTTCAAGAAGTTTTTCTTAAATTCTTTTTAGTTTTATTATTATTATTTATACATTCAATCATTATACATCACTTAGCTTGCATGGAGAATTTACCCAACATGAAATGCACCTCAGACCAGTCCAGTTGAGAATACTATACATGTCATCATCAATAGGTAATAAACCATTTCTGTGGCCTACAAATGTCTTACCTCTATTTTTTCTCCCTACAATCTCCTCCCTCCCATCCTCCTTCTAATTCTTAAGTTTTGTCACTAAGATTGTAATTACCTTTGAGATCTTGAAGACAGAATTCCCTCTTTTTAAGTCACTATTACACTAATATCTTTTTAAATTTTATTTTTAATTGACTAACAATAATGGTCCATATTTATGAGGTATAATGTGATGTTTTGATATATGTTTACATTATGCAATGATTTGGCCAAGTGAATTAACAAATCCATCACCCCACATACTTGTTTTTTCCTGGTGAAAACACTTAAATTTACTCTTTCTGCGATTTTCAAATATACGAGGCAATCTGACTTATTATAGCTGCCATTCTGTGTATCGGGTCAGTAACCTTTACCCTGCTGTCCTGAAACCCGTGTCCACTGATGAGCACCTGCCTCTTTCCCATTTAACTCACTTTCCCATACACTGAGAACCACCATTGGGTATCTTTTTAATGTTCTGGGACATTGATAATTTTCTAAGAGACTTTTTAAAATTTAATTCATTTATTTATTTATTTTAATTTTGACCAAAAAGGGAGAGAGTGAGAGACAGAAAGAGAGAGAGGGGGAAAGTGAGAAAGCAAGCCACTAGTTCTGGGACTTGAACCACCATGTAGGAGTCCAACAACCTCAACCACTACTCCACCTGCCAGCCCCCTAAAAGACTAACTTTATTCAATACTCCAAAGGCAAATTTCAGCAAAGCTGTCTGAAAGGCAATTTCTCTGTTTGCTTGCAATTATTTTATATAACCATATATTTTAAATCATTGATATGAGTATAGGGGTTTAAGATAAAATCATATGTCAGGTCTAAAAAATCATAATACTGAACATTTTAAAATTAACTGTACCATTTTTCTACTGTGCTTTTTTTAAAAGGTTTTTGCAGACATGTGGGCTTGCCAGAGAGAGCCAGAAAGAGGGAAAGTGAGAAATCAATTTTCAGGGAGGATGGCCACATCACAATCCCTTCTCTTCCATTATCCTACTGGGATTTTGGGCACATAGGCACAAGTGTCTGGTGGATTTTCAAGCTGCTGGGTCTGGGACTCAAACTGTGACTAACTATGGGAAGTTGAGCATCTTAGCCACTATGCCACCTACTAGTCCCTTCTATTGTATTATTTAAAGTAATTTATTTGACCAATTACATTATTCTACATTTGTGATATGCAATCTTTCAGCATTAGGTTTCTCACTTCCTACTTTCTTCCTTTTCTTTTGTTAGAATATTTACAGTGCTTCATAAGATCAGAACTTACCACTCTCTAACACACAAATTAGTCTTGAAGGAAATGTCAAATATTTTAATATTTTGTTGTTATAAAATTAATCTACTGTAAGTTTTTAGAAATATTAAACAATGTTAAACAAAACAACACAAGCCCTTAGAAAGAAATTGTGGCTCTACATCCAGATAACAAAAGGAGAAATTCTAACTTTGGTAGAAAGCATGTACTTCTTCAAATGTAAATATTTTAGCATTATTGGTTTTTTCCCTGGAGAAAGGTAGTCAGGAAAGTTATAATGTATTTTTCTGCTTTTCTATGCAAAAAATGCCTCATGACTTTCCTGACAACCTAATATTTAACATTCTATCTAATGTGAAAACCCTATTAACCTGCAGGAGTTATTAAAAGCAGAGTAGCAAACATTTGAGATTGAAATTTGCTTTTCATACAAATGTTCAAGGGTCTTAAGGAAAAACGGTAAAAGATAAATCAATATACCATGTCTTTAGAATTTCAATTATATAAATAATGTAGACAGATTTTATCTAGGAAAAAATGGATATTCAACTACACTCACTCCTACGTTTACTTCTTCTTTTTCTTCTTCTTCTTCTTCTTTTTTTTTTTTTTAGGAGAGATTTTTGTTATAAGGTATGTGTGGTCACCAGAGAGACAGAGAAAGAGAAAGTAAGAAATCACTCCCTGGGGGGTGGGGGGTGGCCATGCTGCAATCCCTTCTCCTCCATTCTCCTCTTGAGATTTTGGGCACACATGCACCTGTTCCCGATGTGCGTTTCAAGCTACTGGGCTCAGGATTCGAACCACAGTCAGCCATGTGAGAGTCCAGCACCTTAACCACTACACCACCTGCTAGCCCCTATGTTTACTTTTTCTATAATCAGATTAAGACAGACAGTGATTAATTTCCATCTATCGTAGATGGAAAAGCTATGAAAAATACATATGAGTATCATGTCAGTACTAGCAGATATAATGAGGAATATTATCTATAAGTGAAGAGTTGTACAAATGAAGTAGCAGCTATAAAGGCATATTTAAAATTTTACATTGCAGTTGAGTATTTTTTACCAGACAATATAATAATAACCTTAATTTCAAGCTTACTGTGTGGTAGGCACTGTCTCAACTCTTTCCCAGGAACGACTCAATCGTGGCCTCGACAACCCTAAGCTGTACTTCTAGTATTAGCCCGACTTCCCAGATGATGAAACTGAGATCCAGAGAGATGAATTTAAGGTGGCAAAAAAAGCTATTGTTTACGCTCAGATGGTCCATTGTTTTCCATCATTATACTGTGCTATGAATGTATAGAAAGCTTCTTAGTATTTATACCAGTTTCAAAAATAATTCATTAATTAAAAAAATAACTCAGGCCAACCAGTAGCATGGTGATTAAGATGCTGGATCCCACATGGCCAACCGTATGGTTCAAATCCCGGAACTAGTGGCTTGAAACACAAGCCAGGCACATGTGCATGCATGTCCAAAATCTTCAAAAGAGGGTGAGATAGAAGAGAAGGGACTGGGACAGCAGTGTGACCATTTCCTATGGGGAATGCTTTCTCACTTTCTCTCCCTCTACCTCGTTCACACTGTCTCTTCCAGCAAGCACATACACCTCTGGCAAAACTTAGGAAAAAACAATACAAAATGAAACATAAAAACTGACCACAGACTGTATCAGGTCCAGGACTAGGAACTGAGTACTGGATGCAAAAGAGAAATAGGAAATATAATAGTTTCTTCTCACTTAGGAGTCATTCCTGGGGAAAGTGATGAATACAGAGGAAGGCTCTAAAATGTGAACTTGGCTAAGAAGAGAAAGGTCTACAAGTATGAAAGTCTTTGGAGAGCTGATTATTGGGGCATCAGTGCCCTGCAAGTGTTCCAGAAGCTCTCCAGGTGGTTCCCTTCTATAATCCTCACTGACCTGCCCACTGGGCTACCTGTGGTCAGCCGTCTACACCAAGGCAGCCTGAGGCCAAGCCACCCTCACTGGTTAAAGGGCAGCTTACCAGGAGCGAGCTGTGTTGCTTCCACATCCACTCATTACAGTTTACCTAATAATTAGCTATTGTTATTTAATTCAACATATGTATGTGAACAAATAATCGTATCACAAAAAGAGTTACTTTGATGAATGCATTAAGAAACCTCCTTTAAGATAAGCCATTAAAAATGCTACAAAATTTATTATAGATGAGATGATTATAAAGAACATAGGAACATTATAAACATCTAGATAGATTCTTCCTTCAAAATGCTTCCCAAGTGTCTTACTTTAAAGAAATAGAAATTGGAAATCACTGAGGATTCACGGAGGGGATATTAGGTTGGTAGAGGCCACAGAATGTTCATTTGGCATCATCAGACCCACATTTAAATTAATAACCTACATCTTACATGATTAGTGAACACAGGTAAGATTAAGTTAAAATAAAATTAGTGCAATATTTGTGTGTGTTACGATTCTCTATTTTAAGTAACTTTTCATAACTAGTTGATCCCAATATCTTGACTAAAAGACTTTGTACGAGGGCCAGCAGGTGGCATGGTGGTTCAAGTGCTGGACTGCCACATGATCTAACCTCTGTTCTAGTCCCAGACGCCTGGGCTTGAAAATTACACAGGGCATGTGTGTATGCACTCCCCAAATTCCAGGAGGAGAAGGGATGGTGGTGTGGCCATTCCATCGGAGGGTAATTTCTCATTTTCCTTCCGTCACTCTGGTGAGTGCATGTGCCTTATGGCAAATAACATAAAAATAAATAAATAAATAAATAAATAAATAAGACATCTTACCAAGTAGTGTCTCAATACTTATTTGTTGAGTGAAGGAATGAATAAATGAGTAGAAGTAAATAGATATGTTTAACCTATTCTGTTATATGATTGGTTGGTCCTTTCATTGTATGAGCATTTGTTTTGCCTGGAAACATTTAGTTACTGGATCAATTAGTCATTTATTAACTTAATTAAGAAACAAGTGGCTACTGGTACTTGATGATGTCAATAATTCCACCAAAGAAAACGATGCTGATTTTGAAGGGATGTTTGTTCGCCCAGAAGGCACCTCTGCTCCTTGTAACTGGGTCTGCACATGAAGCCATGTGAGGCAATGCGGTCGGATAAACTCGTGTTATGAAACAGTAATTACTCTAAGAACGGTGCTAAATTTAAATTGTACAAGTGACTGAATTCAATTTAGAATAACAAATCTACACTTCATCTTATTGGAAAATCATTATCTAATTTCTGTGTACCACACATATAATTTGCACAATTGAGAAGAAATGTCTTTCAATTAGCTATTTTTAAAAATGGAACAGCTTTCTAAACTTTGAAACAGGATTAGAGTCCCATTGATATATTGGATGACTTGAACAAAGGAGGAAGAAGAACATAATCGAAAATTAATTTGTCAATTTTATTTGCAGGATGGTACTCTACCAAGTCATAATTTAATCAGTCTATAGATACTTACAGAAAGGGGAATACAAAAGTAATAAATTTAATTTTATATATTTATTATAAATGTGTATTGTACTGCAAAATCACATCTCTAAATTTAAGTTATCAGAGTTACTACATAATGATTGAGGAAAAAAATCACTGCAGTGTAAGTGATGACCCAGAAAACAGTAAATGAAACAGTTCTGGCTATTCAGGCCCTCTCCAGGGACCATGGGACACCCACTGGATCTACTGCCAGTTCCCGCCAACAGTATATCACTTTACACTGGTCTCCAAGAAAAACTCTGATTTAAGATTTAAATGGAAAATATTTATGATTAGAAAAATGTAGAACTTGAAAATGAAGGGACTTAATCGTAGATATATCGAGGGATAATGTCTGAATCACTAAGAGGAAGGATTGTTAACCATGTACATATGTGGTTTCTTTTTCTTTTTCTCTTTTTTAAGAGACTTTTGCTATAGGGCATGTACACTTGCCTGAGAGAGACAGAGAAAGTGAGAAATCACCCCCAGAGGGGATGGCCACACCACAATTTCTTCTCCTCCATTCTCTCACCCAGAGTGAGTTTCAAGTCCCTGGGTCCAGGACTCAAACCACATCAGCCATGTGAGAGTCCAGTGCCTTAACCCCCACCCCACTTGCTGGCCCCCATAGGTGATTTCTAATAGGTTTAGTTTGTTATGTGGAAAGATTAAATGTATACGGAAATATCAAAGTACATGCTTATTGGTATAAGTAGGTGAAATTTCAACCTCATTTTGTCAGTTCTAGAGTCCCCCACAATATTGACTTCCATTCTCTGCATTTCTTCTTGGCACAGAGCAAAAAGCAGAGAAACACATGAGTAGCCCTTGAGCAGCCCAGGGGAGAGCAAGGACTTTGCCAAGAGATTTTATAAATGGAACGGTAATGAGGCATAAAGGAATTAAGTGACATTTCCAAGGTCATACCCTGAGTCTTTAATGGAGCAGAGAATAAAACCATAAGTTTTGGCTATTAGATACACACTGTAATGTCTAGAGCATGTTTCCAATCTTGCAGTCTTGCACAACGAACCAAAATAAAGTACCTGGCACTGCACAAACCTCATACATGCTATACGAAATACTTGTTACCCAAGACACTAAATGATCCAAAAAAAAAAATTATTTCAAAAAGTCAATGAAAGACAAAATAAAGGTGCATTGTAATTCCCAAATGAAAGCTTGCTTGAAGATAGATGACCGTGTTCAAGCATACTTCTTCTTTGCAGGATCTTATTCGTGTACTTGGCAATGACCTTGTGGTTTAATCTAGGCTGTCATGAACGACAAGTTTAGCAGTCGTGGAGTTGCCTGGAGTAACCCCCTGCAGGACGAACATCCTCCACACGGGCCAGTCAAACCCAGAGACTGCCTTCTGCCTCTTTGTTTTCTTCCGCTTACATGTGTCTGATCTGAAGCACACATCTGAGTTTGCAAGAGAAAGAAAATCCATTACTTGACTCCTGGATAGCTGTTCTTAATCTAGGACACAGACTCCTTTCCACTTGCGGTTAGTAAAAGCTTGTAAAGGGCCATAAGAATAGGGCCCCGTCCAGAGGTACTGCCCGAAGTGTACTAGACTACAGTACTGGATGCCACAGAGCCGAATGAGGGTTCTGATACCCTGGTCGGCCTGAAAACATGGTCTCCCATGACCCCGAGGAACTGGATGGCTGGGTAAGAGGATCAGAGTGTGATGAGACCAGGTGAAGGCAATGGAAATAAGGGGAACACCCCCTTTTACTCAAAGCCATTAGGTTTTATGCATTATTCAAGCAATATAATCCTATGAAAAACAGTAACGTGACTAAAAACTCTTTAGGTCATGTCATTGCTGGGTGGTGGCCCACCCTGCTCTGCTTATTTGGCTTACAAGGGCCTACTGCCTGTGGTCCAACTGACTGGGGCAATTCTGTGGAAGAAATGCATCTTAGCTTTCATTGTTTGCCAAACTTGATCAATGCGCATTAGGAGGGCTTCCAGAGTGACTAACTAACAAAGAATTAAGAGGGAATAGCTTACTTAAACATTTCATATTACCAAATTCACTCGTCTCACTTCAGATGTCCTCAATTCATGGAGAAAGACCTTTAGATCTTTAGGATATTATTCTTAGTGCTAAAAACATTGAAAATATGAACTTTGACATGTGCAGTATAAATTGTTTCTGTCTAATCAGTAGCCCTTCTACTTGCTCGTGTTAATTAAACCTTGATTTTTCTTGAGGGATTTATCCATCTTACATTGCAAGGGGGTGTCTAGGCTCCTAATGAAGAGTTCCCAAGTGTTGAAGATGGAACAACCTCCCCCAAAGACATCCGTGTTTTTTTTTTTTTTCTTTTTTTTTTTTTTATTATCATCATATTCTTCTTTATATTACATTGAATTACATATAACTTTACATTGTATTACATTACTTTTTCAAAAGGGAATGCCATGCATGTCAGTCAGTACAGAGACATTAATCTCCCCGCTTCAACATTCAATATCTTTTCTATGTTTTCCCCAATCATTATTATTATTCTAATTATTTTTTAAGACAGTCCATCGCTATTTCTCATGTTGCTTGTACAAATACTTTGCCCATCATGAAATACTTCTCAGACAAATCCAGTTGAGAATACTATACATGTCAACATCAACAGTTAATAAGCCATATCTGTTTCTCACTAATGTCCTACCTCTCTATTGTTCATTTGTTATCTTTCTCTATCCTCTTCTCTTCACATCCCCCATTCCACACTGTCCTATTCTCATTAAGTATCTTCACTGCTTTTATGTCCTCCAATTTTTTTTCACTATCATAGAATGCTGATAGTCGGTATATATTGAGTGGATACATACAATATCTTTCTTTCATATCCTGGCTTACTTCACTCAGCAATATATCCTCCGTATCTGACCACTTTCTATCAAATTCCAGGGCCTTGTTATTTTTTATGGCTGAGTAGTATTCCATAGAGTATATATACCACACTTTTCCAATCCATTCATCAGTTTGTGGACATTTAGGTTGGTTCCATGTCTTGGCAATTGTGAATAATGCTGCAATAAACATTGATGTGCAAGCACTTTTCTGACTGAGCGTTCTCCTGTCTTTTGGGTAAATACCCAGAAGTGGGATTACTGGATCGAATGGTAGTTCTATTTTTAGATCTTTGAGGAACCTCCATATTGTTCTCCACAGTGGTTGAACTAGTTTACATTCCCACCAACAGTGTAGGAGGGTTCCCTTTTCACCACATCCCCGCCAACACTTATCACTTTTTATATTCTTAATCTTTGCCATTCTGACAGGGGTTAGGTGGTATCTCATTGTAGTTTTTATCTGCATCTCCCTTATGATGAGGGATGTTGAGCATTTCCTCATATGCTTTTTGGCTATTCGTATGTCTTCCTTAGAGAGACTTTTGTTCAGCTCATTTTCCCACCTTTTAATTGGGTTAATCATTTTTAAAGACATCCGTGTTTTGATTCCTGTAATTGCAAAGACTGTATTATGTTAAATAGCAAGGGGAAGTGCTAATGGATTAAGCTTGCTGGTTAGCTGACTCTGAGATGGGAAGGTTGTCCTGGGTTATGAGGGGGAGGCCACTGGAATCCTGAGGGCTTTTCTAAGTGGAAGAGGGAGGCAGGAAGGCAAGTGTGAGAGGGAATGTGACAGTGGCTGAAGCTGGAGTGATGCAATTGCTTGTAGGCTTTGAAGACACAAGGTGTCCACGAGCCAAGGAACAGGGATAGCCCGTAGAAGCTGGAAAAGACAAGGAAACAGATTTTCCTCAAGAGCTTTTGGAAGCAATGTACCCCTACCAACACCTAATTTTAGCCAAGTGAGATCCATTTCAGACTCCTGACCCCCACAAAGCCACTACATTTATTTTTTTTTTTTTGTTTTGTTTTTATCTTTTATTTTTGCTGATGAATTTTTTTAAATTTTAAATTTATTTATTTATTCACTATACATCATCACAGCATACAAAATGAGATTTTCCATCCAGAATACACTGTATATTGGCTCAATCAAACACATCAACCTATGTGTTATCGTCAACAAATAATTTTCCACTTGTTTCCTGTATATTTTGCTTTTTTTTCCTACCCTTGATTCCCTATCTCTCACTCTCTGCCGTGTCCCACCCTCCTCCCACACTGTCTATATATTTATCCCTATGTCTGACCCTCTGCCCTACATTTGTGATAACTTATTGCAGTGACCAATGAAACTATTATGCTGTCCTTCCCTGACCAATCACAGGCATATCTTTGAATGAGCAACTCTCAGCATCAGACTCTTAAGGACAGCAATGTAAGGACAGAAAACAGTCGAATGTGATTATGCCAATGGGGACACCTCAAAGCCACTTTGACTAGTTGTCCTGCCTCTTACCCTCCTGTAGTTCTCTTGGGTCCTGCCCTTCGTAAACCCTGGCTTTTGGACATTTCCTTCTTCTTTATGAGTATCTCATACAGGTCCAAAGAAAAGAAATGACTTTTACCTCTTTTTTTTTTTTTTTTGAGAGTTTTTTGCTATAGGGCGTGTGTGCTCGCCAGACAGAGAGAGACAGAGAGACAGAAAGCGAGAAATCACCCCCCAGGGGGGATGGCCACACTGCAATCCCTTCTCCTCCATTCTCCTCTAGGGATCTTGGGCACGCACGCACACGCGCCCGGCGTGAGTTTTAAGCCACCAGGTCCGGGACACGAACCGCAGTCAACTACGTGGGAGTCCAGTGACATAGCCATTACGCTAACTGCTGGTCCCAATGACTTTTCCCTCTTAAGCAGAGCTGTGGTTGCTGTGACTTGTCACCAAAGGCTACATCTGAAACAGTTCATTTAGTCAGCTAACTCACAGACTTGTACCAGTGCCATTGGTTGACTGTGCTACTAAGACTGTACTTCATGACATCCAGACCTGTATTGGGCACGGAGAATTCAGAAGTCAGCAACCAAATCAGTTGCTACTACAGGGTCCTGACAGCTGAAGAGCCATATTTCAGACCCGATTCACAGGAATTAAAATTAAGTTTTCACCAATAAAAAAGAAGAAGAATGAAGAAATATTACCTACCTGGTGCAAACTCCGACTGCAGATGTATCATGCTACTGACCCTAAACTCTGTGAATACTATAAGGTCTGTCCTCTAAAAGTGAGTCACCAAACCTCTCATCAGGTGGGACCCTCCTCCTTACTCTCCATCCCTTACAGTGACTTGTTCGGTAAGTGTTCAACCAGCCCCTGTTTAGTGCTCTGGACATAGGAGGGACCAGAATGATGATGGCAGAGAAGGGAGGTCAGAGGGCCTTGCAGTTCTGTGACCCCAGCTGAGGCAGACACATTAGACAGTCGCTGCAGACAGATAAATGCTATGACTGGCAGGACCAGGATGGCAACGTCAGGCACATGCCCAGGGGCCTCGTCTTGTGGGACAGACAGAAGTCCTCAGGAGAAGGTGAGGGGATGACGCCCAGTCATGGAGAACTTCAAACTGGGTGAAGGAAGGAATGCATAGAGCAGGTTTCCAGGCTGACAAATGGAATAGTGAAGCAAAGACATGAAGAAAAGAATTCGAGAAGATGTGGGCTGGAAAGAAAGAGAAGTCCAGGCCCAGGAAGGTCCTACATCTGCTCTTCTGCCTTATGCATTTGAACGACTTACATATGCTGAAGAGTCTGGCATGGAAAAAGAGGTTTTATACATGGAGTAATACCTTCAAGATCAGATTTTAATATTTTGAAAATATTATTCTAATGCAGCTGGGAAAATATTTTTTTAAATGGTGTAGGACCTGTATCAAAGCCCAGTTACAAGGCTCCTGTGGTCAGTGGTATATGCAGTCATTCAAATAAGACTATGACTGGAGATGCCAGGAATCAAGATTCAGAAGACCATCCCACGAATATGGGCTTTTCAAAATAATTCAGAACTGCTTAGGGTCAGATCACAATGCAAAGAAATGATAAATGAATAATTATTAATGTCTTCATGTATTAAAATACTTCAGTTAAAAATAACTTAATATAAAATGCTATCTGTTCATTATCTCAGAATAGACTTATTACCCACTGTGGATTTTGCAGCATTTCTTAATAACTAGAGATAGCACAAAGATAGACAAACAAGCTTAGGTTTTTGTAAACGCAAGACTACCACACAGCCGGTACTATGACAGTCAGTTTGGGGTAATCGCATGCCTTAGATGCCAGACATTTTTAACTATTTCACCCCTGTAATGAGGACTCAAGTCACACATGATTTCTATTCTTCCATTAAATTCACATTGAGTAATTAAATTCCATTCTAGGAATAATTTATTGGATCATCAGGAAAATCACGATGCGTTTTTGCATAGAAAACTACATCACGACTTTCCTGTGGACCTAACATTTACACATACTCGTATTCAAACTCCTTGGCTAACTGAAGGGATGCAGGGAGTATAAGTGAACTGTAATCCCTAGGGACAACAATGCATGCTACAATGGCATCAGTGTTGGCAGCTCAGAGCCATCTGCTGTTCAGAATGCGTGGCCAGGGGACACTGAACTCAGTTCAGATCGGGGTATTGCTAGGAGCCCCACACATGCCATGGAGGGAAGCCTTTCATTCCTATCACACCTAGAACTGATGTGCTATTAATTCTATTTCTCTTACCCTCTCCTTGCCTTCAAAGTATAGTAACTTAAAATCTCAGTCCTGCCCTGAATTTTAGGGCAACATTTCTGAGTTGGAAGTCTTCACAGTAAATGCACCTCAAGGGAAGACAACCAGTAGACCGACTGATCTCTGTAGCCCAGAACTATAGCCAGGGTGTGGTTTCCTCTGCATGGCTAACTTCTACCCCACCACACAGCACTGGGAGGTACCATCCACAATGTCATCTGGTCTGGCTGTTCAATGTGGTCAGTATATCAGCAGCACTGGCTACAGCCGATTCAAAATAGCAAATCTCACACCTTTCTAGTCCCACTGACCAGAATCAGCATCGTAACAAGGTGCTAAACACACCTGAGAGGCGGGTGTGCTGGTGAATGGCATCGCACAGAGTTGTGCAATGTACAAGCTACGCAGTGACGTGCGGCCACTCCAACGCCAGCCCTGCTGCAATGCTGCTTTGATGACTAGAAAACCACTGGTAGCGTAGAGTCCATCAATCACGAGCGTGCTGGAGGACAGTAGATGCAAGGCTGTGTGTGTATATCCGTGTCTCCTTGCGGAATCCGATAAATTTCTCCAATTCCACTTCTACAAATGCGGAGCTCATGCCTGACCACCTCTGTCTCCTATCTTCCCTAAAACAAAGGACCACCCAGTGTATGTTTCACTCAGAGATTATTTAGGAATGAGGCAGAAACAAGAATGATATCCCTTCTGAAGAGAGTTGGATGAATGCTTGCTTTTATCCTACTGTCTTTGGTAAAGTTCCAGTATAATGTTTTTGGTTCTCTAAGCATATTGCAAATGGGTTCCGAGAGGATGATCAAAGCAGACTTCCATAAGGCACAATTCTCACTGGGTCTCTGCTGGGTTTTGACTAGCTGGGCACTGGTGACCGCTTTTGAAAAAAGTGGCTAAAGGCAGCATGAGATAAGCTTGCTATTTGGCAAACATGGATTAAACGGCACCGGCACGTCTGTCAACAGAGCCATTACCGTGACTCCCACGGCTACTTGCTGGTATGTTCTTTGGACGCTGTATGTCAATTCGAATCAAACAGAAAATAGATAACAGATCTAATATCATGCATAATATCTCATAGTGCAATTTGTCAATTAAGAGAATATTCCAAAAATGGCTCTCAAAATCCTAACCATAATATAAAAATTCTGGGTTGAAATGACAGACTCCTTCATTTCTATTAATAACCCAAAATGGGGGCTGACATGCCTGTCATACCAAAATTTTTTCTAATTACACTATTTAGCATGAAAAAGCTCTTGCATGAAGCTTCACAAAACCAAATAAAGCAGGTTCTCTGTGTCTCGTCATTAGTCAACTGCCTTTCTGACAACCACTAAATTGAGTTATGGCATATTGCACCAAATCATGAGCAATGAGAGGCACCAGGCCCCGAGAGCCTCTCTCTCCTCTGGGGTGTTACTGAAGAGCCAAGGTAACTGTGCCCTAGAGACGCTGCCACAGTGCGTGTAACCAGGGAGTGGCTGGGCCTGACCCAGAACCCAGGTGGCCTGACCGGCACCCAGTGCTCTCGGCAGCACGCTCCAGGGCATCTTATAAACACAGGGAAGCCCAAGCTCCCTGACAGACCACCTGCTTTCATTTCTGAGGGTGAACCAGTACCAGAGATGGATTACTTGAGTTGCTTCTAAGAGATACAGACCATCCCTAATGGCCCCGAGTTCCCCATCTTCAGGATCTTGGTCTTTCTCTGTCCTTCAGTCAGTGGAGACTCAGTGATGGAGTGCCGCACTGTGCCGCACGGCTCAGACCAGGTCTCTGCAGGAAAGAGCTTGCTCAGCTAACGTAATGTCAACTTCTCCTAAAGAGGAAACGATCATCCTCTTATTCTTCAGCTCCCAAGGAAGCTGTTCCCCTAGGAAGCAAATTAGTGGTTCTCAAACTGCAATATGCAGTGAAATCTTCCAGAGATCTTGTTAAAAGTGTAGGATTTCAAGTCAGCAGGTGGAATGGAGGTTAGAGAGCTGGATCACACACGGCCAACTCTACGGTTAGCGTCCCGAACACAGCGGCTTGAGATCACGCTGGGCACATGTGCGTGCATGCCCGAAATCCTGAGAGGAGGCTGAGTACAAGAAATTGAGATGTATCCATTCCCACTGGGGGGTCATTTCTCACTTTCCCTGTCTCTCTCCTCTTTTTCTGTATTTCTCTGGTGAGCACAGTTGCCCTATATATACACTGGGGAAAAAAAAAAAAAAAAAAAGTGAAGGATTCTAGGCAGCCTACTTGAAAAGTCTGATGCCTAAATTCTGGAATTCCTTCAGGGATGGGTCACTTTAGGGACCCCTTGGCCTGCATCTCTCCTTGAATGCCCAGACACAGAAACTTTAGGGCAGCGGAGTCTCCATCCACACCGTCGTGGAGCTGAGTCTCTGGACCATCGGTCTCCAATGGTATTAAACAGAATTGTGACATGGATAACACACTTAGGTTTTTAACTAACTACAATAATGACATGTCTTAGAACATAATCACTAGGCATTTATGATCGCAAAAACTAAATCTTCAGGGAAGTTTAATATGAGTTTTGAACAATTTCCAAAGTGTTCTTTAAGTATAGTATATCTACATATTAAAATACTATAAGGCAGGGTTTTTCTAGAGCTTAAAAATGGCGATGTATTTTACCAATCATTTTCATGGTATCCACTGGCCTGCAGCACTGAAGCAGATACATAATTTACTAGAATATGAATTATATTAGTGAAGGTTTCGAGACCAAATTAGGTGATAACTACAGACCACATAGTGGACAGCACATATGTGCAAATTCACACACACACACACACACACACACACACATTAAATAGTTGCTCTGGGACAAGGCATTCAATTGAAATCATTCCATTTTAAGTGATTAACAATTATATTTTCAAATCCCAGTAATAAGATGATTTGGCCCTTCATGAATATGTATAACTTTTCTGTACCAATACCGTCGACACATAATTTGTTTTCCAACCCCACTGATTTTCTCCAGGCAGATGTATCATTTTCCAATTATGAAATTAAACATTCAATTTGAAAATATGTTGGCACTATAATTCCTGGTTTAATAACTTTCTGTATATTTTCAGGAATATATTTTGCTAAAATTCAGGAAGAAATGATAAAATTCAAAATGGCTGATGAATTCAAAGAATATAATCAGTCTCCGAGAACTATTAGCACCCTGGGTCAATGGTTAGAAGTGTCATGACCAGCGGATGGCATAACATCTATATAACATCTATATCGCTGGACTCTCACAGAGTCGACCATGGTTTGAGTCCCAGACCGGGCAGCTTGAACTCACGCCATGCACAAGTGCCTGTATGCCTCAGATCCCGAGAGGAGAATGGAAGAGAAAGGATTGCAGCATGGCCATCCTCTCCAGAGGATGATTTCTGACTTTCTGTCTCTCTGTCTCTCTCTGTCTTACTGGTGAGTGCATGAGCCCTATAGCAAAAGAAAAAAACAAGAGTGTGAGGCCTGCAGGTGGCATGGTGGCTAAAGCACTGAACTCACACTTGGCCAACCGTGGTTTGAGTCCCAGACACAGAGGCTTGAAACCACATTGGGTGCATGTGTGTGCACACCCAAAATCCTGAGAGGAGAATGGAAGAGAAGGGACTGTGGCATGGTCATCCCTCCGGGGAGTGATTTCTCACTTTCTCTCTGTCTCCTGGTGAGCACATGCACTTTATAGCAAAATCTCTAAATAAATAAATAAATAAATAAATAAATAAGGGCCTGACCTTTGAGGAGAGGCCATGGTCACCTGAAACAAGGAGGAGACAGAGGTTCCCTGCAGCATTGGAGACCTCGGCAGAGGCTCAACTGCAGGCTGAGGGAGAGACCTGAGAAGAAGCACTGAAACCTTCGCCATATTTTTCACAGAACTGGTATTCATGGAATTTAACAGCAAGTTACAATCCTACTGTCATTGTGAATACTCAGCCCCAAACTAATTCCATATGAAGGCAGAATATATGAGGGTCTTGAAACACCACTGAATATTCAGACTCAGTTTGTCACGTCTTGTGTGAAAGAAAATACAAATAATAACAGTTTAATATGGCAAATATACATTTAATGTGGTTGAACATTTCCTAACACCTGGGGCACTTGTGTGCGCATCACACTCACCAGAACAGTAGGGCACTGGCATGTTTTCATACACCCTGCACCCCTCCTCTGGCCCACGTGGGCCAAGAGATCCTGATGTGGGGTGGCTGGATTTGGGGTTAAGAAGGGCTTCCTGATTTCTACCCGCTGATCACAGCTAAGACGTCAAGTTTGAGAGTAGTGAGTGCAGTTGCCTGCCACCATAGCTCAGAAGGGCAGAGAAATACTGAAACATCAGATAGACAGAAGGAGAAAGGTGGGACCAGAGAAGGAGGCAGGAGGGAGGGGACAGAACTCAGCAGGGGTCTAAAAAGCAGAGCCCTGACAGTTCCAACTGCTATGGGAGACACAGCCTAGTTCAGATAAAATGGAACAAAAGAACCACTTCTTTTCTTAAACGTGTATGCGTTGGATTCTTTTGTGAGAATCAAGTATTACTGATAATATACGAAAATAATTTCTATCTCTCTATATAAAGAGAGATATATCCAGTTGGCATTGTTTGTATAATTTGAACTCTTGGGAGTTTCAGAATTATCTAATTAGTGTAGAACTACTGTAGAAAGAAGAAAATACATATGAATAAGAAAATATTACAAGAACGGAGTTAAAATACTTAAAACACCAGCAGTTAGAGAAACCCAACGTTAATACATTGACATTTTTCACAGACACAAACACAGACAAACTCTTTATAGCTGCTTCACAACATGAAGCCTTTAATAAATATCTTCTCCTGC
Organism: Tupaia tana; assembly: GCA_026018925.1. NCBI lineage: Eukaryota > Metazoa > Chordata > Mammalia > Scandentia > Tupaiidae > Tupaia > Tupaia tana. Next base: position 9,354,287 of record JAKSZU010000006.1, read on the forward strand.
CCTCTTCGCCACCAGTAACCCTTTACACGTCATTTTACTGGCTCTGTGGCCAGTTAGCTGATGCATTATAATTCACCCACCAGGTCTACTGCTTTGAGTATTTATCTCCAAGGTCCCATTATTAAAAGAAGTTGTCATGGAAACCTTTGCCTGTTTGTCCATTTCCTTAAGATAAAGTACTTGGGATGAGATGGAGATCCAATGGACAGTTTCCTTATTGTTTCCATTACTAGGGGAAGCGGGCATTTTCCCCTCTCTTGACCTTTGTTTTTATTTTATGTTTATTTATTTCATTCATGATGGAGAGCATCTGTGCATGCATGAGCGAGAGCGAGAGAGAGACTCTCAACAGGGTTTGGTCACACTTTGATCCCCTTTCCCCATCAGGATCTTGGGAAGCACCCAGCATGTTTCAGTCCAGCTAGGCAGGGATCCAAGCCTTCGGTCTGCCATGTGTTTTCCAGCACTGCAGTTCAATATGTTACTAAATGTCCCACCAAGACTGAACCTCTTAGCCATTTTTATTTCTTATTTTACAATATCATCCACATTCACAGCCTCTGCCCATTTTTCTATGAAGATAATGGTGTTCTTGTAGACTATTCCTTATCTAGGAGAGAGATGAGCTTTCTAACTAGCATAGGGAATGTATCATGATAGTCTCCTACTAGTCATAGTATGTTTCAAAATGATTTTGCTATGTAGAATTTAGTTTTGATTAAAACTTCGAGTTACTCTTAATATTTCTGCCTTTGCTTCCCCAAAATTATATAAATAAATATGCACCAATATTTTAACTGTTTCTAATGTTTTCCCTTTAGACTTTTATTTTAGCAAACGGTATCAAACAGTCTAATGTCAAGTGGTAGAGACTGTCAGGTATTCCGGCAGCAAAATTAATAACAATAATATACTATTTAGATATGAGTTTTAACATCAGGATTGATGGAAGTTCTAATAGAGCACTTTGAATATTTTAAACTGTCTCTGAAAAGTGGATGCTGATATAATTTGAGTGTATCCCTTTAAAACTGTGTGAAATGTGACACCCAGTGAGGCGGGGTGGCAGGGTGTGGAGGGAGGTGTTCAGGACCTGGGGGTTGACCCCTCATGCATAGATTAATGCCCCATCAGGTCTACTAAGCAGCTTCCCTTGAGCGGGTGGTGGTAAAGCAAGTTGGCCACCCACAGGTCTCTCTGCACATACCTGCTTTCTCTCGGCGGTGTTGGGCCACAGCACTGGAGGCCAGACAGATGCCAGCCAGCCTCAGGTTCTTGGACTTTCCAGCCACCAAAATCATGAACCAAGTACAAATAAACTTTCTTTCTTATAAATCACCCAGGCTCAGATATCCTGTGGCAACATGAACAGACCAAAAGAGATGCCTATGCATTTGTGAATTTTACTAAGTTTCAAAGCTTATGTAAAATTCTCAAAAGAAGTATGTGAATCCTAAATGTTGAAGAGCTTTGCTGGGAAGCACAAACATTAAGCACAAAGCAGTATTTTTCTTTAATAAGGTGCTGAAGCCCTTTAATTTCAGATGAACATAGTTCGGATCTTTTGTTTGTTTGTTTGTTTGTTTGTTTTGGTAACAGGAGCCCTGGTTCCAAGGAAATGCCGCACAAAATCCAAGAGATAGCAAAGTGAGGTCAGCAGGCAGCATGTGGTTGAGGTACTGGACCCCCACATGGCCAAACATGGTTCGAGTCCCAGAGCGGGCAGCTTGAAACACTCTGGGCACTGTAACTGTCCAAAATCCCAGGAGAAGAAGGGATTGCAATGTAGCCATCATCCCTGGGGGTGATTTCTCACTTTCCCTTGCACTGTTTCTCTGGTGAGTGCACACGCCCTATGCCAAAAACCTTAAAAAAAGAAAGAAAGCAAGAAAGAAAAAGCAAAGCACTTCTGTTGAAAGCTGAAGTAGGAGTGCCAAGAATCCTGGAGCAACATGTGAAAAAACTGCATTAGAACTTAGTTCAAGGCGGCAAAATGTGGGTCACATGAATTTATCTTCTACCTATTCAAATACCAGTTCTCAGAATGAGTCCTGAAAACCCCAGTTGCTACAGCTCTGGGATCCATTATGTGTGCACTGGTTAAGATGAATGCATCCTGTCCTCAGAGGCTGGAACATAAGGGGACCAGATCATCATGCTGTCAGATGATCTGACGTTAGTGCAAAGCTGGAATGGCAACCTCACAGAGGAAGATTTCTGCGCTGAACAGTTACGGTCCGCCGTGAACTCAACCACAGAAGCTAGCAGGGCACTGAACATCCGGCTTCCTCACAATGGCCTGAGTGCTCGTGCACCCCTTCTGGAAAGTGGCGGGCTAAAATGGGGTCTCATGTAAATGTCATCACATCTATAAATCCATACAGATGCCTGCATTGTTTGACTATTAAAATTATTTTTAAGCTTTCCTGTTTTGGGACCAGCAGTTAGCGTAATGGCTATGTCGCTGGACTCCCATGTAGTCGACTGCAGTTCGCGTCCCGGACCCGGTGACTTAAAACTCACGCCAGGCGCGTGTGCGTGCGTGCTCAAGATCCTGAGAGGAGAACGGAGGAGAAGGGATTGCAGTGTGGCCATCACCCCCTGGGGGGGGTGATTTCTCACTTTCTGTCTCTCTCTGTCTGTCTGGCGAGCGCACGCGCCCTATAGCAAAAACCTCTCCAAAAAAAAAATTATTCTTAAGCTTTCCTGTTTTGTGTGGTATTAATTGTGCAAATTCCTAATAATATTGCTGAAAATCCATAATTATTACGTAATGAGTACTATAGACAAATGAGTTGGAGGTGACTATGTTATAGAAGTAGCTATGCCCAAAGTAGACTGAGTCCCAGATGCTATTTAAGGACAACTCTGAACATTCTGTTTTGCTTTACAAGTTTTCATATATCAAGACTTCATAATAAATCTTGCAACAAACATGCAAATTTGTGACCAATCAATTTTAAAAGGAAATCATCATGCGGGAGCCATTAAATTCTTTTTGAATACTAAAAAATATGGTTGAGCCATTTAATTTATCTTTTAAAACTTGCACTTGCTGTTCTGAACAATTTGTTGGAGGAGATAAAATGCTGAACATGTTGTCAAGCAAGAAGAGATAGTAAATTAATCTGCAGAATTGAAACTCCCCATCAAATAATATTGAGCAGCAGGAAATTCAAGTAGTAGTTTTAAAAGGCAAATAAATGAACCTTAACATTACTGCCTCGTGTATTCAAAAAACACACAGACTAGTTCATTGGGACATATTTCAAGCACAAATGGATTGGTTTATTTGTTGATAGAGAACAAAACTATGCTGGCTTCTGTCTGAAATGCTGGCTGGTGTGCTTGCCAGGCTGACTACCAGTCAGCTCATTTCAAACACTGAAATAACATGTATCTTGGTCATAGTCAGAGAAATGTATGTTTTCTTTTTCTTTGTCTCTTTTTTAAAATTTGTTTCTTATCCATTTATTTCTTATGATAGTCAAGTCACTGCATCTGGGACTCGAACCACTGTCAGCCATGTAGAAATCCAGCACCTTAACCATCATGCCACCTGCTGGCCCCAGGAATGTACGTTTTCAGTTGGAGCAGACTATTCACTACTGTGATACTTCACGGATACTATTTGATCACTACAAGTTCCTTTAAGGACTCAAGAATTGCTGTGTTCCTTAATCTGAACAACCACTGTGCATCCTAGCTCAGTAGACTTTCTCACATATTGGAGTGATAATCCTTAACAAGTTGTTTTAAAGGCTGATGACTTTCTAAAATGGTTCACCTGGAAGTTCAGACACCAGCTCCTCACTTCTTCTATCCAAATCCATCTTAGTACTTCTTTTCTCAAAATCCACATCTGGGAGGCTGGATGGTGGCACAGCAGTAAATTCTCATGCTCTGGTTGTTGACCCACATGGAAAGGTCGCAGAATTGGATCCTGAGAACTTCCCACACACGCACAGCACACGTACCTCTGTGACCCAGGCTGCCTAAGGCTGGGGGTAAATAGTGGCGCAGAGACACTGTTAGGGGTGCTATCTGTCTGTGTTCCTCCCATTCATGGAACATGTGAATAGTAAACTCATTCTAAAAATGTGTATCTTGTCTGACTTTTAAGTACTATCATAAAGGACAACACAACATGGGAGAACAGACCTGTCATGAAGACTACACACTTTTTGTTTCTTCCTTCCTTCCCTTTATCTTTATTTTTTGTCATTCAATCACTATACATCACTTAGCTTGTAATGTGAATTTACCCAACATAAATACACTTCACACCAGTACAGTTGAGGATACCATATGCATTATCATCAATAGATAATAATCCATTTCTCTGTCACATACATTTCTTGCCTCTCTATTTTTCTCCTTAATTTCTTTCCTTATACTCTCCCCCTTCTTCCACCCTCTTCCCGTACTGTCTCCATTTTACATGCTTCTATATCCTGTAATCTTTCAGTTTCCACCATAGAATGTGGACAGTTGATATGTGTTTAGTGGAGACATACAATGTCTCTCTTGCATAGCCTGGCTTGCTTCACTCAGCAGTAAATCTTCCATATTCATCCACTTTCTTTCAAATGTCAAGTTCTGTTATTTTTGTTTGTTTGTTTGTTTGTTTTTATGACTGAATATTATTCCATAGAGTATATGTATCATAAGTTTTCAATCCATTCATCTGTTCTTGGACATTTGGGTTGGTTTTATGCCTTAGCAATTGTGAATAATGCTGAATAATGTTGCAATAAACATAGATGTGCAAGCACTTTTCCAGCTGAGTGTTTCCTATTCTTTGGGAAGGTACCCAGGAGTGGAACTGTTAGATCATAAGATAGGTCTATTTGCAGATCTTTGGGGAACCTCCATATTGTTCACCACAGTGGCTGGATCAATTTACATTTCCATCAACAATGTAGGAGAGTTCTCCTTTTCAACACAGCCCCATCAGCACTTATCTTTTGCTTTTTGTTTGTTTTTTTAATCTTTGCCATTCTGACTGTTTGGTGGTATTTCTTTGTGGTTTTGATCCGCATCTCCCTTATGATGAGAGATGTTGTGCATTTTTCATATGCTTTTTGGTTGCTCACACATCTTCCTTTGAGAGCTGTTTGTTCACGTCATTTTCCCATCTTTTAATTGTGTTGATCATTTTTTTAGGGCATAAGCTGCTTGAGTTCCCTGTGTATTCTGTTTATCAGTACCTTATCTGAGGCATGTTTACGAAGAATATTCTCCTATTCTGAGGATTGTCGATTCACACTAATTACTGTGTCCTTTGCTGTGCAGAAACTTCTTAATATGATGTAATCCCATTTGCCTATTTGGGGGATTATTGTTTGTGTTTTGGGGGTCTTATTTAAGAAGCCTTTGCCTACCCCAATGTCTCCTAGAGTTTCTCCAGTCTAAACACCTCTTTCTAAGGGTGAAGAATATAAGAGTTTTTACCACATTTCTTTTTCAGGAATCATTCTGTCATTCCCTCTCAAAATAAAAATAGGTGAAAGAAATTTGATGGACAGCTGAACATAAGAGGAAAATTAATTTCCTAAGTTCTTAGATAGCAAGAAACATCTTGGACATCTGAGCTGAATAAAATGGTACATCGAATCTCTTTTGCTATGCATTAGTTGTAGGACTTTGGGGAAGTCATGTGACTTTCCTTAAATATCCATTTCCTCATCTGTAAAATCAAGATAACAATGAACGCTCCTGAGGGTCAGATGGGGTAAGCACGCAGAGGGATCAGGAAACATTCGGGGAGTGTTCCGTAGGCTCTTCAGTTCTACTTGACACCACTTTCTCTTGGGCCGTCCCCTCGGAGTGTTTGCAGCTTATATTTTGCCTCATGAACTGACGCCCACGAGTCAATTGACAAGGAGAGCTTGGCCCTTATTATAGAACTTCAGAGAGGGCCCCCAGTTTACTCCTGTGGTGCTGCTGAGTCCAAGAGTCGGGGCCCAAGGCATGTGAGGGGTCCTGGTTTCTGGAAGCGACTAAGACTGGATCATGTGTCCACAGCCTGGGGGACTTGCATGGTACCCCCCCCCCAAGTTAGGTCCCTGTGGAATGTTTGATGTAACCTTACTTGTAAATAGGGTCTTTCCAGATGTAATCGAGGTAAATTGTGAGTCATACTGGAGACAGTGTGGAAGGAGGGTGGGAGAGGGAAAGAGAATAGGGAACAAAATTAGGGGAGAAAAGAGAGAGGCAAGAAATTTGTGGTACACAGTAATGGCTTATTACCTATTCATGATATTGTGTATAGTATTCTCAACTGCACTGGTCTGAGGTATATTTCATATTGGGTAAATTCTCTTTGCAAGCCAAGTAATGTATAGCAATTGAATGCATAAAATAATAATAATGATACATTTTTTAAAATAAAGTTTTTAAAATGTGGGTCATATTGAATTAGAGTGGGCAAGAATCCATGGACTAGTGTCTTTACAAGAGAGGGACATTTGGACAGAGCCCACACACAGGGAAGAGGGCCGTGTGAAGGCAGAGGCAGACACTGCGTTCTGCCTAAAGCCAACGACCTCCAAGGATGGCCAGTGGTCCACAGAGGTTGGGAGGGTCTTTCCCAGAGCCTCACAGGAAGCCTGGATGGACCTCTGACACCTTGTTCTCAGATCTCTAGCCTCCAAAACCATGAGAGACTACATTCATATTGTTTTAGGCTACTCAGTTGGTGCTAACTTGTTATGGCAGCCTTAGGGTAACTCCAACTGGGAGGCTGGACGGAGTGGAGGCAGTGGCGGGTGCACCTGAATCCTGGTTTTGCTGTAGTCATTGAAGACTCGGCATGTCATATTCCAAGTTGAGCAGAGGGGAAGGACTCCTACCTCACCAGCCAGTGAGTCAGACAAGGGAGGCTGAACTCGTCAACGTCTATAGGATACACACAATATCGACCAGTAATGCATTTGAAAGAATATTTTCTGTTAATTTTATTCCTAATCATAAACCTATGCTCAGAGTGCTAGTGTTTATGGAGGTGGAGAAGGTGTCTTAGTCCATTCTGTGTGGCTATATCTGAATACCACAGGCTGGGTAATTTACAAAGGGTAGAAGTTTATTTAGCTCATGATAATGGAGGCTGGGAAATCCAAGACTGTGGCGCCCCCATCTGGTGAGGGTCTCCTAGCTGACACATGGAGAAGGTCAGAGAGAAGCTCGCGTTTGTAACAAAGCCATTCCCTAGATAACAAATGTACTCCTATGATATGGACATTAAATCCACTTATGAGGGCAGAGGGATTAAATATCTAACACAGGTGCTTCTGCAGGACACATTCAAATCACAGTATAGGGAAAAGGAAAACCATGACACAGCCTTTACTTGATATATACAATGTACTGGGAATATTACATATAATATTTTTATCCACAGAATCAGAAATGCAATATTATAAATCCCAATTATTTTATAGATGAGAAAACTGACACTGAGAAAGACGAATTCACATATTTAAGCTCACAAACTGTTTATGCGTGACTGACCTGAGTTTCCACTCAGAATACATCTAATTGTAGCTTTCTCCCAGGTAGATATGCTCAAGTTACTCATATAGCAAACAAAACTTACTTTTTAAAAAATGGTTACTAAAAAGAGGTTCAAAAGTATTTTACTATTTAATTCAGAAATATTTTATTTTTAAACATTCTATAGTAACTAAATATGAAAATAAAAAGTTAGTAAAACTAAAATGTTTTACTTAAGAACTAGGAAGCAACCCCACAAGGCAAGTTATATTGTTAGATTCCATGCTTCCAATTAATGCAGTATATAAAATATACCCGATTTCCAAAATGGTTAATCTAGGCAATGCTTTCTATTTTTAAAATATTCTTGTAACTAAAGTAATTCTCAACAAACATATAGTACCCATGGCATGTGTTTTTTTTTTTTATTGCAGAAAGTTAATTGTATAAGCGAATGTTCACTTTCAATCACTTTGTTTAATCTGCTCAATGAATTGTTTAAATATACAACCATAATTGACCTTCAAATGAGCAAAATGTCAAGAAACATCTCCTGGCATGTGATTTGCCTTTCAGCTGCAAATGAATCAGTTTCTCTTCAATAAATAGAACCTTTGTACACAATTACTTTAACAATAGCCATTTATCATTCCTCCGAAGATGGCATTGTGCCCATGACTGCTTCATTGACTATTGATTACAAAACACTTCGTGAGTCCTGTTTACCTTGCTATTTTATATGTCAACATCAATTCTCTGAGTTTGTAAGATATGATGTTTGTATTCATATTTTCCACTCATATGTTTAACTCCAGTTAATGAGGTCGATTTCATTAATGCTTCCAACCCTGGATCAAGTTCTAAAGCCAGAAAGATGGAGTTGATTGACTGGCCAGCCTGGACTGAAGCCCAACTCCTCAATCTTAGGCAGAGGCCAGTATAAAATCTGGTAAGAAGCAGGTGGGGCCTCTCTAATAAATACTGAGTCTGTGCCTGAAGCAAGGAAAATGGTTCTAGAGTAGACAAAACAGGAACTTCCCCACAGCAAGATTAGCCTACATTGGACATTTTTAGCTTTTATTCTCAAGTGTTGGTCGTATAAGAGTTCTCCTGGAAAAGGTAAAAATACAAGTGCCCAGCACTGGCTTTTTACAAAGGCTCTTTCTCTTTTCTTTTTTATTAATTGCTAGACAATGTGTACATTTACAATATAGAGACAGGAGACAGAGAGAGAAACCAGCCCCTAATGGGACCCAGTGTCACACTCCCTTCTCCTCCCTTTCTCTATCCCATCGGGATTTGGGACATTTACACACATGTGCCCAGTGTTTTCCAACCGGCTGGGGCTGGGATCCAAACTGCAGTCAGCATGGTGGGATCCAGCTCCCTTAACTACTGTGCTATATGGGTCCTCTTTTCACTTATTTTTTCTTTGTAAATCTCATTTATTTCTTCCTGAGCAAAAGATATAAAGAGAAAGAAGGGGAGAGGAAAAAAAGACAAAGAGACAGCACCCTCATCAGAGTCTGACACTGTGACACAACCCAGCCTCAGCTGCCCCCAATCATAGGTGCCCGCTGCCCCACATACTTACGGAGGACGTGGACTTGGAACCTTGCCTTGAGGGTCAGCCCTGCACATACTGTGTTTTACTGCCACGTCACTGTCCGGCCCACTGTGAGGTGTTCACTAAGTGTCAGTCCTTGCACTATTTATCCCAGACTACCGATGATCTGAATATTTTAACCTTGGAATCAAAATTTCCAGAACCAAAGTGCGAATTGTCAGCAAGTTCTCTGGGGGATTCTGATCAGCAACCCCAGTCACTGGCAGTGGGGACAGAGAGAAGTCTTGTGGACGGTACCTACTCTTACGTGACAGGGTGAGAAAGGCATTCTCTGTGGTCTTCCACTCAAAACCCACTACCTGAGTCTAATTCTGAGATAACGTCAGACAACTCCCAATTGACTGACCTGCAGTGTACCAAATCAACATCCCCTGAATTGTCAAGGCCATCAGAAACAAGCGAAGTCTGAGAAACTGGTATAGCCAACAGGACCCAAAGGGGACATGGCAACTGAATGAATGGGATCCTGGGTGAGACCATGGACAAGGAAAAGAAAGTGAGTGGAACTTCAGCAACAACGTATTGATAGAATAACAAAAGCATGCCTTCTAGGCTCTAGGTAGCAACAATGTATCAACATAATCACAACAAACTTGCCTACAGGTTTTAGTCAGCAACAATGTATCAATATAATCACCACCAACATCCAGGAATGAAAGATGAGACTAAGAGAACCTGGGGTGACTCACATAGCTTCCTAATCATTTTATAAGTTGAAAACTGCGCAAAACTTTTTTTTTTTTTGAGAGTTTTTTTACTATAGGGGCGTGTGCACTCGCCAGAAAGACAGAGAGAGACAGAGACAGAAAGCGAGAAATCACCCCCCGGGGGGGGGGGGGATGGCCACACCCCAATCCCTTCTCCTCCATTCTCCTCTCGGGATCTTGGGCACGCACGCACACGCGCCCGGCATGAGTTTAAGCCGCCGGGTCCGGGACTCGAACCGCGGTCGACTACGTGGGAGTCCAGCGACATAGCCATTATGCTAACTGCTGGTGCCGTGATTAAGGAAATTTAAAAAATAAAAAAAAAATGGAAATATATAGAATACAGACCAATTTTGGATTTTTATGACTTTTTTACTTTCTCACACATCCTAATCCAAGAGCCATCATTTTATTCTCACTTTCTTTTTATTATTATTTTTATACATTCAATTAGTGTATATCATTATAGTACACAAAATGAATTTTTCCAGCATGAATACACTGTGTATTAGTCCAAAGATATTAGCATACATGTTGTCATCAACAGATAATTTTCCATTCTGGGGGAGTCCCTTAAATGCTTGCTTGCTTTTTTCCTTCCTTCCTTCCTTCCTTCCTTCCTTCCTTCCTTCCTTCCTTCCTTCCTTTCTCTTTTATTCTCACCTTCAAACATTTACCTTGACTATCACGGAAACAATAGCTGCCTTTCACACTCTGTCCTCACAGTCCATTGGTTTAGTGCTATTTAGCTGAATTACCTGTTGATGAAAACAGGACAGGCCTGAACAGACAGCAGGTGTGGAAGCAGTTCACCTGCTGGGGAGAACTACGGGCTGCCAGTAGAGAGATGCTGTCCAGCATGATGCTGTCTGTACAGATTAAGAATCCTTATCCAAAAATCCGAAATCCTAAATGCTCCCAAACCTGAAACCCTCTGAGTGACAACATGACGTCATCCGTGGGAAATTTCACATCTGAAATTCCACACCTGCCCAGTCACAATCCAAATGCTAACCATACAAACGAAACTAACAAAACCTAACTGTACAAACACACACCTGTCATGTCACAATCAAACGCTAACCATACAAACAAATCTACCTCCAGGCTAGGCATCTAAGGTGTATATTAAACCAAACATAAATGCTTTCTGTGTGTAGACTTGGGTCCAAGATATCATAAGAATATGCACATTTTCTCAGATCTGAAAAAATCAGAAATCCCAAACACCGAGCCCCGAGCATTTCTGACGAGGGAAGTGCAGCATGCACCAGTTCCATACAACACAGACTCCAGGGGTCATCACAGGGGTGACCACTTGGGCTCTGGACCCACAGGACACTGAGGTGGGGTCAGCTGTTACCACAGCTTCTCCTGCAGGCTGAGTACCTGCCTTGCTTAAAGAGGAGTCACCACTTCTTTTTTTTCTTAATAATTTTATTTATTTATTCATTTAATATAATTTGACCCGAGAGAGATACAGAGAGAGAGGGAAAGTGAGAAAGGAAGCCACCAGGGTCAGGACTTGAACCTCAGTTGGCCATGTGGGAGTGTCCAGTGCCTTAACCATCACGCCATCTGCTGGCCCCCAGATCCCATCTCTTGATGTGTAAATATCAAACAGTTTTGTTTTTTCCATTAACTGCTACCTGCTGTGATTTGCTATATTTCCCTTTCCTACCGGTTGCCCTAATGATAGCTCGGTCCAGTTACCACGTTTTCAGTGACCTCGGTGACTCAGTCTTGTTTCAGTTAACAGGACTCAGTGCTTGTCCAGACTCCGACACCATTCTCAATCCAGTGGTCTCTCCAGCACACTGATGGTGAGCATGGGCTGCACCCCGCAACCTCTTTCCCTCCTCTCTCTTCCCCCTCCAGGATTTGGAAAAAAGACAGAGGAAGGATACAGAAAGAAGGCTGTGTGTGTAACTTGTTCTGTTGAGAGCAATGTCCACCTCCAGAAAGGGCCCCCACATCCAGGTTCCAGGAGGAAGAGGCCCCCCTGCCTTATAAGGAGCTCCAACTGGAGCACCCATCTTAGATATCTGTGGCCCTTTGGGAGCAGAGCAAGGCCCTTGAGCTGACCGTCACTATGACCTTCAACACGAGTTTATGAGCACACACTGCAGTGTCTGGACATATCCAGTTTCATCTGTCCCTGCAGTCCACTTCTTTTATTATTTTTTTAGAGGTTTTTGCCTTAGGATCTGTGCACTTGCTGGAGAGTAAGAGAGAGACAGAGGCAGTAAGAAGGAAAGTGAGAAATCACCCCCTGGGGGGATGATCACACCACAATCTCTTCTCCTTCATTTTTCTCCTGGGATCCTGAGCACACACACGTGTACTGGTGTGAGTTTCAACCACCAGGTCTGGGACTTGAACTGCAAATGGCTATGTGGGATTCCAGTGACATAACTGCTATGCCATCTGCTGGCCCTACCTGCAGCCCAATTCTAAGCCCACAGGACTCATCGCTCTGACCTCTCAGAAACCAGGAGTCAAATGCAGGTTATGATGAAAGGGGAACTCTCCTACGCTGTTGGTGGGAATGTAAATTGGTCTACCTACTGTGGCAAACAATATGGCAGTTCCTCAAAGAACTAAAAATAAAACTACCATATGACCCACCAATTCTGCTCCTGGGTATCTACCCAAGGGACAGGAGAATGCTCAGTCAGAAAAGTCCTTGCACATTAATGCTTACTGTGGCATTATTAATGATTGCTAAAACATGGAACCAACCCAAATGTCCATGAACAGATGAATGGATTAAAAAAGTGTGGCATATATACTCTATGGAATACTATTCAGCCATAAAAAAAACCCTGGCATTTGATAGAAAGTGGTCAAATATAAAAGATTCATCGCCTAGTGAAGCAAGCCAGGCTATGAAAGAAAGATATCGTATGTCTCCACTTAATATACACCAACTGTCCACACCCTATGACAGAGATTGAAAGATTTGTGGACATAAAAGCAGTGAAAATAGTTATGAACACTGGGGACAGTGTGGAAGGAGGGTGGAATAAGGGGAGAATATGGGGAAGGAACTCAGAAAGAAATAATAGAGAGGCATGATATTTGTGGGACACAGAAATGGATTATTACTTGCTGACGATAACATGTATAGAGACTGTTCTCAACTGGAATAGTCTGAGATGTATTTCATGTTGGGTAAATTCTCTTTATAAGCCAAATGATGTACAGTGATCGAATGTTTAAAAAAAGGAATAAAAATAAAATTTAAAAAAAGAAATACACATGGTAAATGAAGCAATTGGACTTCCTTATTTAGCATTTCTTTTTTTTCTTTTATGAATTTATTTATTTTTATATACATTCAATGACATCGTTTAGCTTATTAAGTGAACATTTCAATATGTGAACAATTCTACCCAGTCCCGTTGATCAAAATATCTTCAACAGATTACACCACACCTCTCCATTCCGTAAATGCTCTGCCTCTGTATCCCTCCTCCAAATGTCCTTCCCTAGACCCCACTCCTCCACACACACCACATCTGGCATTCACACCCATCTCTTGTGTTTGTATATCTTTTAGTCTGTCAGTTTTGGTCATAGAGTGCAGACACTCGGTATATATTAAGTGGGGACATACAGTGTCTCTCCTTCATAGCCTGGCTGCTTCACTCAGCAGTAAATCTTCCATATCCTTCCACTTTCTGTCAAAAGTCAGGGTTCTGTTGGTTTTTATGGCTGAATAGTATTCCATAGAGTATATGTGCCACAGTTTTTCAATCCATTCATCCATTTGGGGGCATTTGGGTTGGTTCCATGTCTTAGCAATAGTGAATAGTGCTGCAATAAACATCGATGTGCAAGCACTTTTCCAATGAAGGATTCTTCTGTCCTTTGGGTAGATATGAGGAGTGAGAGCCTCAAAAGAAACCTCTTCTTCTAGGAAGAAAATTTTAACAATCCATTAAAGGTTCAGT